>CM050425.1:26761377-26826976 GCA_027564155.1 Gymnocypris eckloni scoliostomus
AAATGCTTGGCAATGGGTGTGAAACATTCCTAAACTTCCCATCCAATGCTTGTCTATTAAATCAGTGCTGAACACTCTCATATCTCCACAGCACGGAAGAGAACAGATGCAGAGGTCGAGCGAGGCCTGACAGACGGACTTAACTAATTGCTCTAAACAGATAAGGTGACCATTACACATGCTTGAGTCTGCACGAGCTGATCCACTTACAGAAGATGTGTACCACTTATCCACTTACACACACACACACACACACACACACACACACGCACACACGCACGCACCACACACACACACACACACACACACACACACACACACAGACACACACACACACACACACACACACACACCACACACACACACACACACACACACACACACACACACACACACACACACACACACACACACAGAGACACACACACACACAGACACACACACACACACACACACACACGCACACAGACACACACAGAGAGACACACACACACACACACACGCATACACACACACAGAGAGACACACACACACACACACACACACCACACACACACACACACACACACACACACAGAGAGAGAGACACACACACACACACACACACACACACACACACACACACACAGACACACAGAGAGACACACACACACACACACACACACGCACACATACACACACAGAGAGACACACACACACACACACACACACACACAGAGACACACACACACACACACACACACACACGCACACACACACACACACACACACAGAGAGAGACACACACACACACACACACACACACACACACTTCCCACCATTCCGTGTTAGTGTTTATGACCACACGTACTAAAATGTAGGGCCAAGTTCCACAGGCCAAAGTTGTGTGTTTTATATAGAAAACACTAAAAGTGAAAACAAGCTGAGATCACGAAGGAGAGCTTCGGGGAGGAGATGTGGAGGGTGTGCGTGTGAGACTCTGGGCTCCTGCGGGTGTCCTGCAGAGATATCTTATACCTGCCAATCTTTCGCTGGCTGTTTTACTGCTCGTGGTTTCTCCTCCCCAAACCAAGTCGTTTTACTGTTTTCTATTTTATGTTACTTGCTGTTGACCTTTTTTTCTTCCTCCAAGCCAACCTTTATGTGACATTATGGTTTTATAGAGTGCGGTTGTCTGAGTCTTGTTCGGTTTGGGTTTTTGTTGTTCTGTTGTTTTGGTTTGTTGAGCAAAAGCTGAGGTCATTTGGAAGTCATGACATAAGCCAGGTAGGTTTTAGCGTTATGTGAAGAGTACCATCTCACCATTTCAAGTGAGGTGCTATGCCTTTGACCGGCCAAATCACAGAGGACTAACTTTATTAGCCATGAAACCATTACAGCATAGTTCATGGCAAACTTTGACGTGAAAGAGTCCAGCTGATATGAATGTACTAGTAGTGTTGTGACCCCTGCTGGTTAGTGAAACACATTGCATTTTCCTGCTAAAAACCTGAACAGTCACCATGATGACAAGAAGTTTCACACTTTCTCATTTTATCATATCATGCTTTTGATCCTCTTCAGAGTTCACATGAGTGCACTATAGCTGGGTTGTAATGAATGGCTCTGAAGCACAGGGTCTCTTAGATGGACAGTGTAATGTTAAGGTCTTTAGAAATGGATAGAATGCAGAGAATGTTATGTAGATGCAGGAGGATGGAGAAAAGGCCTACTGTCGCATTTCTAAGCCCTCTACATTATCGACTGGATCAAAACTTTGCTGAAAAACCTGTTGCAAACAAACAAGTCCTTTGATGTGTCTTTCAGGTCATTGTACTTGTCCTTTTGCAGTGAAAACTGTTTGTTTATAAAGGTAAATGCAAGAATTACCTTTATACTGATAGACATTTTTAGTTGTTCTTTTCATATTTTCACTATATTAATGTGCCATAAAAGCCTATGCATCTATGATACTCAACAAAAACACACACGTGCAAACTATAATTGTATTACACAATACAGTTTGTCTAAACATTCAACGAACAATACAAATATGTTTCTGAATATTTCAGGCTTTACAGGCGTAAAGATACTAAAGTTCACTTAAAAACGGTCAGCGTAATCCTATTAGAATGTGAAATATTAAAATATGTTCAATATTTTAGTTTCAAATGTCAAGTGATTTTCTGAACGACATTTATGATTACATGATCACTAGATTGTTTATGATTTTCTTTAATGTTTTAGTATCCACTATACCAACATCTAAATGACATATTTATATAAATTATACCAATAGCAATTGTATTGGTTGGATTGCTTTAGCTTGCCAAAATACCAACACACAACAATTTAAATAAACACAACAGTCCCATTAAAATGCTGATCAAACCAGTGTGCAGCTGTTCCCAGTTACAGCAGCATTTAACCTTTATCTAAGTTTAATCAAACTATTTTAATTTGTATGATTATACATGTATCTCCAGGGTTAAAGACATCTAAGTATTAGATACCTGAGTCCCAATGTGCATACTACCCATCCTAAATACTATGTCATTTTCAATACTATTTAGGGCAGATAGGGTGGATAGTGTGCACATTGGGACGCAGGGGATCATTTTCCGCGTTACGTAAATCTGTACAATCAGACCATAATGACCCTCCGCGCTTCCCGTCCTTCCCAAACAAACTTACTGTCAAGTGGAACCGCGAGCTTTCCCGTGTTATTATATCAAAACCGGACAGCCATCCTCCCGTGAGTTACTGCACGATGTTACGTTTCTCTAAAAACAGATTATTGAACTTAATCGAACTGAACTACTTTCTGTTTACGCTCTTGGGCGGTTTTAATGGGTCAGAAGTGCTTGTCAGTTACTTTCGCTTGTGAGGTCCGTTTTAAATCACTATTTCATCTCATTTAGATGCTGGAGTGTCTGTCAAAGCGTCTGAAATGGATTAAATCATGCTGATGGAGGAACAGAGTAGGTGTGTACTTATTTCTATTATAATGTGTACTATGTGAAAGTGCTTTCTGTCATCGTGTATTCTCTCTCGTCTCGTCACAAACCGGTATGCTGGTATTTCCGCGTCCATTTGAACGCACAGCTAATGTTGAAGAATGTTTCCCAGCTCTCTGCGTCAGCTGAAGAGTGAATGTGTTTGTTCCAGCTCTGGAGAGAAAGGTGTGCTCTACAGGTGGCAGGGCTATTTCTGCAGGGTGACCCCAGAGAGACTGCTGCTGTCCAGGCCAGTGCTTCATGCTGCTCTGGGGACTGTACATGGACTTCTGCTGACAGAAGGTCCGAAGCAAGCTGTAAATTATCATTCAGTTGTGTACTGTTGTAGTCAAGAGTTTACATGCACCTTGCAGAATCTGGGATTTAAAAAAAATAAGAGGGATCATAAAAATTGCATGTGGTTATTAGTACTGTATGATTTTGAGATCCATCTTTTCACCCTGAGGACAATTGAGATGCTCAGAAGTTGCAAAAGTTTTGGACATTCATTGATGCTCAAGAAAGTAACATGAAGCAAGATAAAAAAGATAAAGTTGATGATCAGGGTCATTTTTCTTATTTTGTCTTTTAGGAAACATGCAAGTGTCTTTTTTAGCTTCTGAAAGACTATTAAAAATACGATCTTTAAACAGAATAAGAAAAATTTACATATCTTCATCTTTTTTAAAGCTTACAGATTCTGCAAGGTGTATTTAAATCATACATCATTGGATAAAAATGATCTTTTATATTTTTTTCACTTAATTTATTCCTTTATTAGTTGAGTTTATGTTTTGTAACAAATCAGTAAAAGTTTAAGTTTTCATGGCTGTGTTTAACTCTATCTATCTATCTATCTATCTATCTATCTATCTATCTATCTATCTATCTATCTATCTATCTATCTATCTATCTATCTATCTATCTATCTATCTATCATCTTAGTTCCAATCCTTCTTCCACCTTATTTCCTTACCAATTAATGAACAGCGAATAGACCAATAAATGTGGGCAGTGATTCATATTTTTGGCAGCTGATATAAAAAAGTTGCGCATAACCGTTTATTCTGCTTGGTTGCAATGAACGCTGTTTTAAGATTTGGGAAGACATTTTTAGGACTTTTGTTTGAGTAGGTTTTCATTTAATTGAACTGTATTTAAAACAAAACAAAATACAATTGGATTTTGCATGAAATGAGAAAAACGTATGCGTAAAAACGTATAACTAGATATAAATAAAAAGTCTGATCTCTTGGACAGTATTGTATAGTAACATGCTTCTCTCTCAGATGGACATGTGTATAGCTTTGGCGAGCAGCCGTGGAAACGAGTCGAAGCTCAGCCTGCCGGCCCTGTTATAGAGAGCGCCCTGAACGGTCAGCGTGTGATCTCTGTGTCAGCGGGCAGCTATCACTGTTCTGCTGTAACGGAGGATGGCCTCGTCCACATGTGGGGGGAGAACTCTCATGGCCAGTGTGGCGTCTCTGGAATGGACCAGGTACCCAGTCCCACTCCTGTTAATGTGGTGGATGGCGAGATCCATCCTCCGCAACTGGTCCGAGTCCTGAATGTGGCCTGCGGAGCGCAGCACACTCTGGCCCTGTCAAGAAAGCATGAGGTGTGGGCATGGGGTAGTGGCTGCCAGCTGGGACTAGTCACCAATATATTCCCGGTATGGAAACCCCAGAAGGTGGAGCATCTTGTGGGAAGATACGTGGTTCAGATCGCTTGTGGTGGGTTTCACAGCCTGGCTCTGGTTCAGATTCTTTCTCCCCCAGAAGACAGTCAGCAAGCTCGGGATAGATGTGGGCAGTGTAAGCAGAGCCTTTACACCATGACCGATAAGGATGACCATGTAATTATCTCTGATGATCATTACTGCCCACTTGGAGTGGAACTCACTGATTCTAAAGAAGGCCGAAGGTCAGGACAGAGTTCTCCAGCTCAGACACCACAAAGAAAAAACTCCTCAGCCCAGTTCGAAGTATCCCCGTTGACCTTGAAGAACATCTGCGAAGACTCAGGGTTTTCAGTCAGAACTCAGCAAAATACAACAAGCCAGGAGGCTCAACCAGTCCCTGCTTCATCTGAAACCGGATATGGACGTCTACGACGAACCAAAAGCAATCCCTACCCTGATGAGCAAGCTCTGACAGACTACCTCAAAAGAATTTCGGACCAGACCCTCGCTGAGCAGGCCGAGGTCGCCTCTTTGGGAGGTTCCCATCCTCCGAGCCGTCAGACGTCACTTACATGTCCTTTCAGATCAGAGCAAAGTGATGAGCTTACACTACGTCCCTCTTCACCAGCACTGAGTGGAACTGATATCAGATACAGACATCGCTGTGCATCAGATACTGTCACAGACCGGAAACACTCTCTCCATTTACTACCAACACTGGATTCCACTTCTGATGATTCTTCACAGCACTCAAGTGTAGATGGCAGCGTTTGCATCAGTGACCTGGTGATTAGCAATGGATGTTTATTTGAGTCCTGTGAGGAGGGAGGAGAGGCCGCTGGGATGGACTTCTGTCCAGCAGATCCTCTTCAAGGCCAGAAGAGCACCAGTCTGACGGACATCACGTTAGAGGACGCTGAAGCACGCAGTCGCAGAGGGTCTTTACCTGGCTTCTCTCCAGGTATTGTGAACATCAAAGTTTATGTGAATGTTAAATCAGGGGCTATACCATTTTATTTATTCTACATGAGTGCGTTGTCTCAATCAACCAATATTATTATTAATCAGGATATTATTATACTGGTGAGAAATTAACACAATTTGCAAAACCAATGTAGTAATGCAATAAAAAATTGTTTTAATTTTAATAATGTTTCGGCAGCCATGCAGTACATTTTTTGTCAACTGGCTTCAGTTTGCCATCCATATTGTTGAGCAATGGTAAGAACATATGTGACCATGGACCATAAAACCAGTCATAAGGGTATTTCTTTTTAAATTGAGATCTATAAATCATCTGAATTAATAAGCTTTCCATTGATGTATGGTTTGTTATGATTGGACAATATTTGGCCGAGATAAAATTATTTGATAATCTGAGGGTGCAACAAAAATCTACATATTGAGAAAATCATCTTTAAAGTTGTCCAAATTAAGTTCTTAGCAATGCATATTACTAATCAAAAATTAAGTTCTGATATATTTACGGTAGGAAATTTACAAAATATCTTCATGGAACATGATCTTTACTTAATATCCTAATGATTTTTGGAATAAAAGAGAAATCGATAATTTTGACCCATACAATGTATTTTTGGCTATTGCTACAAATATACCCCAGCGACTTATGACTGCTTTTGTGCTCCAGGGTCACATATAACCTGCCAAATACTATGTACTTTATCTTGGTACTTTAACTTGCTACTGTTTATATCTTGGTAACCCCCTTTATGCAAAATACTTTCATTTGCAGAAGAAATGAATCATGGATGACTGCACTCAGGGTATTTTTACTGAAAGCTTTGCTTTTGCATGATTCTGCATCCACATTGATCATAGTTTCAAGACCCCTGTCATATTGTCCAGCGAGACAGAACGTTACAGAGTGCACTTTTAATAGATAGCTCACCCAAAAGTGAACATTGCGTCATCATTTACTCACCCTCACGTTGTTCCAAACCTGTATGACTTACTTGGTTACACTTTATTTTAAGGTGTCTTTGTTACAGTGCAAATATACTTTTAAGTACTGAGTAATATTAATTAGCTACATGTAGGGTAGGGTTAGGATTAAGGTGTGGTTTAGTATTACTTGCATGTAATTATGCATACTTTATTGTTATTTTAATAGTAAGTACATGTAACATGTGTAACAAGGACACCTTAAAATAAAGTGTTACCACTTACTTTATTCTTTGGAACACAAAATAAGACTATTTGAGAAGGGTTTTTGTCTGGAAGTTAGAGGGCATCAAAACTGTTTGGTTCTATCTCTAGGTTTGGAAACAACATGAGGGTGAGTATGATTACAGAATTGTTATTCTGGGGTGAACTCTCCCTTTCAAAACTTGTCGAAATTCAGTTTATTTAGTTGGTTTTGAGAATTGTTAATACGCTGTTGAATTTCAGTGTCGCCTTCTGGCTGTCAAATCAACCATTTACGAGCTGTAGTAGGTGCCATGACTTCTCCCTCAGAATCCAGAAGTCTCCTTCCTTCCCTCTTCACTGAGGTGTGGAGTTGGGGGAGGGGCCAGGAAGGTCAGCTAGGTCATGGAGACTATTTGCCCAGGTACAATAGAGCCCTCGTAAACACATACGTGTTTTGCTTATGTTTAACTGTTCGTGTCCTTGCCCACAGTGCATGCCTGGACAAATATTTTTGTTTTCCTCCTACAGGTTACAGCCTATCTGCATCAAGAGCTTAAGTAAAAAGGAAGTTGTCAAGATCACTGCTGGAGCAAATCACTCACTGGCACTGACCGCTCAATGTCAGGTAGAGAGGGACTCTCCGTTCCATTATAGCCCACAACAGTGTCTTAAATTCTTCAGTAAAGCGTTTTAGGCCTGAACTGATTCATAGAAAAATATACATCCAAAAATATAAGAAAAGATGCAGGACTGTATATTTAGAAGGCAATTACTACGGTATTTATCCCATAAAGCCTCGCAAATGATGTAAGAGCAGCCTGGGTCTCATTTCTGTAATTTATCAGAAAACTAGTATTGCATTTGAATGGAATTGTTTGCTTTATAAAAACCTTAAGTTGGTTGCTAGCTAATGTTACCTTGCCACAATCCTGCTTGTCGTGATTGCATTATGATAACAGCCACCTCTCTTATCAGAGTCTCATTAGTGTCTCATTAGTGCTGCTCCTGTAATGAGGCGGTTAAATACAGTGACGTTGCATATGTTTGAACACCTTGTAGCTTATGTTAGGTCTGTTTTGAATGTTTACGCCACTGTTATTTTAGTTTTATTTATATGCTTTTTTATTTTACTTATTACAATTTTAGCTTACATGTTAGTCATTTTTATTTTTGTTTAATTAAAAAAATGTTAATACTTAAATTTAAACTTACTTAGTTATTTCTATTACATGCCAAAGCAACACAGTTAAAGTTTTTCGTCTAATATTTATATTTCAGCTTTATCACGATTAGCAAAAATATTTTTTGTATAACTATTAGCATATATTTATAGTAATATAATTGCTCTGTTCTCATCTGTCACCTCTTCCTCATAACAAGTGTATTTCTTCTCTCTCGCAGGTTTATTCCTGGGGAAGTGACAAATTTGGACAGCTGGGTCGTATAAATGCTCCGAGCACAGTTCCTAGTCTCGCCATGGTAATGTTTTGATGATATGCAATCGCCTTTTCTGCAGACCTTGGCTTTTAAGTTCCCTGTATAGACATGAATGTGCTTTTGTGTGATGATAGTCCTCTGAGGGTATCCGTGTGTGGGACGTGGCCGCCGGGCAAACGCACACTTTGCTGCTGGCTGATGGAGACTGTTATCAGCCCATACTGTACTACAGCGGAGAGCAGGTGATGGAGAGCACTGACGGAGATCATCCTCTCTCCGGGACCTGCACCCAGACGCCCATCCTTCTGCCCTTCTGCATGAATGTTCGTACAGACCGCTGTATGAGTGTTGATACAGTTATTTATTATTACTGTGTTAGCAAAATAACATCCACATTTATTAATGCAACACAATTCAACGTATAAATCATCTGAAGCCATCCTGCTTCACTGTAGATTGTTGCACATGATATGATATATAACTTATTGTCAGACAAAATTATTCTTGGATGTATGTTGCACACTCTTTACAAACAAACAAAACACAATTTACTATAGACGTTGACACAGTAAATACAATAGAATTAAAAGACATAGTTATTACAATACAAAGCACAAAATCAGTGACAAGGAAAAAATTAGATATATCAAATAATATATTTGTTATATTTTGCTATACTTTTTTAGTTATACTATTTGTTGTATTTTTAATAAATCTCAAAGAAAATAGAAGTCTTAGATGAAAAATATAAACTAAATGAAATTTAAAATGTTGCTGTGTCAAGTGAAATTAGTTGAAGTATTAAAATAACTAAATTAAATTAAACTAATGCTTACACACAAATAAAAAGTATTTGTAAATATTTTTATAAACATGTAATTCAAAATGGTGATAATATCTATAATAGTATATGAATGAGCTGCTTTAGATGCACTTGAATACATCATTTTGTCAGAAAGTATCCGTGAGAGGTTAAAGTATAATACACTGGAAGGGAATCACATTCATTTTAATGTTTGTGGTTTGCTGTTTTATGTCAAGTCACAATGTACTGTAATTGGCTGTCCTTTGTTTAGATTGGCTATGTGAGTAAAGTGTTTGGGGGAGGACTGACATGTTTGGCTTTGGCCGATCAAAACGCGATGGGTTTCATATCTACAATCCATGAACTGGCTTCGGCGGAGAGGAAGTTCTACTGCACCCTCAGTAAGGTGAAGAGCCAAATCCTGAGCCCCCTTCTGTCCCGTGGTATGGAACCGATTGTTTTACTCATTGCTCATTTAGTTGAATTTGTGGATTGTTACTGTGTTGATATCGCTTGCACCCACTCTGTTGTAATGCAGCTAGTTTGGCCTTGTCTCTGGGTCCGTCCTCCATGTTGCTGTTTCAAGAGTTGGCTGGTAGTTTCAGCAAGCTTTGCCATCTGACAGGACAGCACTCAGTATCCCTCACCAACGCCCTGCAGCGAGGCAAAGTGATCAAAACACTGGTCTTGATCAAGAACACAGACATTTTCATGGACACGTATAAAGAGTAAGTAGGGGTGGGCGATATGACCAAAATCTTATATCACGATATGACAAATTTTATATTACGATAACAATATATATCATGATATAGTGATTTTTTCTTTACATTTTTTTTTAATTATATTACAATCTTTAATACCATATAATTTTCATAATGCTTGTCACCAATGTCAATATCAAACTAATACAAGCCTAAAAGAGAGAAACTCAACCTCACTGAAGATAAATAAACAGTCCGTGATGAAATAGGGATAAGAAACTAATCGCAAGCAATAGGACAAAAAAAATACAATAAATAAGAAACACTACATACATTGTGTAAATTAATTAGTCTTCATGTGTTAATTATTTCTGTCTATCTATGATATATATAATTAAAACGTGTATTATGTATAGATTCTATACATAATAAAATATATCATTATTATTTATCCTCATTAAAGTAACAAAAGTGATTTAGTTTGAGATGTTCTAGCGGTGTGCTGTGATTAACATGAAGGAATATTTGAACGCTTCTCCTTTAAGACCGAAGTCCGGATCTAATACACTGTTACATTGTGTTTTCTCTTTCTGCCGTTCACTCTCTCTTAAGACCTAAATCACTGTGTTTTGAGGATACTTGCAAAGACGGGGATTCTGACGCATATAAGTGTGTTTATGTAATTGTTCAAAGTCGGTCAAAAAGAAAAGGCGCTCCTCTCACACAGAAAGAGACGGCGCGCGCATACAGCTCTGTTGTTTGATTTTCAACGGCTTAAAATCGGTTGTTTTAAAACTGCAGTGCTTAAAAACCATGCTACAGATGTAGTCCCTCGTTGAGTAACGAGCTCCTGGTTGTGTCCTGGCTGGTCGTTCTGTCTCCCGTCACGTCTTGTGGGGGGGGGCGGTGTATAAAGATCGCAGTCACTCAAATGATGAAAAGATATTACCGTAAACAATGTATTTTGCGACACCACGATATAAATGATAGAACATAATATGAAACGATAGACTTATTATTTCGTCCATGCGATATATATCGTCATATCGCACAGCCCTAAGAGTAAGTATTCAAACTCAAGAGATGTTAATATTTGAATATCTCTATAATAACATCAGTGCTGGTGTTTATCCTCAGGTACAGCGGTCCAGTAGGAAACCTGCTAGTTATGGGAGGATTCCAGTCGTTGCTGAAGCCCTCGCAGTGCGTTGTCTTATTCATTAATATATCATCTGTGGGCATCATTATAACATATTCGGTAATGCATGATCTGTTTCCTCAGAGAATGCTTTGGGAAGAAACTGGAGTTGATCCAGACTCTGCTGGAGTCCAAGGAGAAGAACGCGTCACCCTATGATCTGTTAGTCAACTTGTTTTATATGCCCTTGCAGCACCTGCATGGCTATAACCGGTTACTTCTGAAACTAGCCCACTGCTTTGAAGTGGTAAGGAAATGATTTTCATTATGCTCTTTACAGGAATGAAAGTGGCATAAAAATACATAATCATTTATGTTTCAGAACACTGAGGAATATGATTGGATTCAAAATGGTTGCTCCAAGTATGAAGCTTTAGCTCGCCTTGTCAGCAAGCAGAGAAGAGATGCTGAGGCCACGTTCGGTTTCTGGAAGAACTTCAAAGGGAAGAATTCGGTACGGTGCAGGATGTGAATGCATGTCGTATCTTTCTAAAGCAGATAGTCCTGGCTTCTGATGATGTGCACAGCGGTTGTGTTTGTTGTATAGAAACATGCTTGTATATGAAGGACTACTGTACGTGCACATCTACATACCGTTCAAAAGTTTGGGGTTGGTAATAGTTTTATGTTTTGAAGAAGTCTCTTTATTTAATCAAAAATATAATAAAACAGAAATAGTGTGATATAATAATGCAATTTTAATTATACTGTATATATATTTTAAAATGGAATTTATTCCTGAATTGACAGCAGCCGTAAGTCTTGTGTGTCACATGATCATTTAATGCTTAAGAAATATTTCTTATTAATGATACATTTTAAAAGCAGTTGTGCTTGCATAATATTTTTTGGGAAACTGTTTTACAGTTTTCAGGATTCTTTGTTGAATATAAATTTCAAATGAATAGAATTGATTTGAAACAAATCTTTTGTAACATCTGTTTTGATTAATGCATCATTGCTGAATATAAGTATTAATTATTTAATATAAAAACGCACTGACCCTGAACTTTTATACTGAATAGTATTTTTGTTTCACGATGACGTGCATGTCTTGCTCTTTAGTTAAATTCACTATAGTTAGGTGCGCTGTCTAACATGTTAATGTATTACAAACCTTTCTGAGCTTTCTTAGCTTGTTTGCCCAGCAGCCATTTTAAATGTTTCCGTTCAAATGCAGAACATAATTCATTTGTAAATGGAGTTGAGCAAACACAAAAAGCATATGACGTTTTGACAGCTGATGCGTTAAGTGTTCACACATATATCAACATTGTTAGCGTGAAAACCCTCTCATGAGTGAGCGCGTGTGAAGAGTACAGTATGCACTTGAGCAGTAACACTACTAAGATCCAGGCAAGTAGCAGAGTACATTAACTTTGCATTCTTACCACATGTGTGACCCTGGACCACAAAACCAGTGTTAAGTCGCTGGGGTGTATGTGTAGCAATAGCCACAAATACATTGAATTGGTCAAAATTATTTATTTTTCTTTTATGCCAAAAATCATTAGGATGTTAAGTAAAGATCATGTTCCATGAAGATATTTTGTAAATGTCCTACTGTAAATATATCAAAATTACATTTTTGATTAGTAATATGCATTGCTAAGAACTTCATTTGGACAACTTTAAAGATGATTTTCTCTATTAGGATTTTTTTGCACCCTCAGATTCCAGATATTCAAAATAGTTGTATCTCAGACAAATATTATCATATCATAACAAACCATACATCAATGGAAATATTATTTATGCATTTTATTTGTTTGAATTGACCCTTATGTCTGGTTTTGCGGTCCACTGTCACATATGTTGTCTTTACTAAACTAAGTTTCTGAGAATTGTTTTAATAAACAACTGATAAGAAATATTGGCCTGCTGTAGTGGTTCACGCATAATGCAATATAATCCACCACCGTGAAAAGTACCAGCGTTTGTCTGGTGTTCATTTCCCTCCCTGGCAGCAGTACTTGTGCCTGTACAGTATATTACTTCCACTGTATAATGTGGTTGAGTTGACCTGGTTACTATTTCCTTTAATGAAGTTGAATTGCTCAGTGTGCTGCTAGACTAAAGAGTCAGATATGACCACAGAAGTTTCAGATACCGTTCTGTTCAGTTAATGTGGAAAGCTGTGGTGGAGTCATGTGTCTGCATGTGTGCCGTTCTCTTTACCTGACCGTCTCTTTCTCAGGAATCCCTGCGTAAGCCGTCTCGTCGTCTGGTTTGTGAGAGCAGTAATAAAGCTCTGATGTTACAGAACGCAGGAAGATTCTCTGCCAGCTGGTTCATCCTCTTCAGTGATGTGCTGGTTCAGGCACAGGTTAATTCATTTCAACACAACATTTACCACACTGTGATTTTCATTAAACTCATTTTATTCATGTTTTTCTTCATTCATTCAGGGCACTATTCCATCAAAGAATCGTGTGAGTATTGTGTGTTTAATTCCTGCCTTCACAGAAGCGGTGTATGCTTAGGGCTTGTTTAGGGAATTGTTTGTCTGATGAAAGTTTCCCAAGCTAAGGCCGCTTCGTTTCTCCCTTCTGAATCTTCAGCTGGCATACTTTCCCTTTTGCTTCTAATGGAAGTTCATTATTCTGCCGAGGAAAGATGAATGTAGTGTCATGCTAGATTGTAATCAGATTAATGGAAAGAGTGGGCAACAGAGATGATAGTGTGAACGTTAAACCTTGCTTTAACATGGACTCTTTATGTACTACTGCCTGTTTTGTGCCCAATGTTAATTTGTTTAAAACCGATCAGTGTGTTGAAGACGTGGCGTGGCAGATTGTGTGCATGTTCAAGGCTTGCGTGTGTCATCTGCAGCACATTCTCTGTGTCATTATTAGCCTGCATTGCTATTGTTTTGTTGCATTTCTAACTAAAACTACTATACTGTTAAATAAAGCTTAAACCTTGGGGAAGTCGTGGCTAATGGTTAGAGAGTCGGACTCGTAACCCAAAGGTTGCGGGTTCGAGTCTTGGCCAGGCAGGAATTGTAGGTGGGGGGAGTGAATGTACAGCTCTCTCTCCACCCTCAATATCACGACTGTGGTGCCCTTGAGCAAGGCACTGAACCCCAAACTGCTCCTCGGACGCCGCAGCATAAATAGCTGCCCGCTGCTCCATGTGTGTGTGTGTGTGTGTGTGTGTGTGTGTGCACTTTGGGTTAAATGCAGAGCATGAATTCCGGGCATGAGTCACCATACTTGGCCGTATGTCACGTCACTTTCACTTTTAAGTAAAATATAAATGGTAGATGAAATTATAAAATTTGAAATGTTGCATTGGCAAAACTAATATAAAAATAAAGCCATATAGAAATATTTACTGAAAAAATTATATAAAATTACATTGAAAATATTCAAATAAAAGCTAGTTCAAAATATTAATAATAGTATATATATAACACTAGTACTACATCTGTAAAAGGGCAGAAATGGAATTAAAAATAATAGTTTGGGCAACATATAAGACATCTTTTATCCTAGTTTTAAATGGGTTTTAAACACTGAAGCTCCATTAATTTAAACTTTATAAATATATCAGTTGATGTTTTCAGAATATCAGAGTGTGCATGTGTGTGCGTGCATTGTGTGTGTGTGTGCGTGTGTGTGCGTGTATTATTAGATTTGTTTTGTAAATCTTAGTTTTAGGGGTAGGGTTAGTGGATAGAATATAAAGTTTGCACAGTATAAATGCCTATGGCCCTTTTTCACAGACAGGGCTTGGACTGAGCCAGGATTAGGTCATAGTTCATTTAGGACATTTAAATATTTTTTTTTATTAACATGCCTTGGAAAAACATTACTGGGATGCATCTTGAAACAAAACAAAGGCACTGACATGTTTTAAGATCAGTCAGAGCAAGTTTATTTCAGTTGAAACGGCTCAGACTTCCATTTTAGTCTGGGACTAGTCTTAAGCCTTGTCTGTGAAACCGAGGGCATGTCTGTGTAGTGTCATCATAAAACCAAAAACCCGTTGTGTGTGTGTATCTGTTTGTCGAGTATGCTGGCATATTGCCTCTCATCTTTTGTGGTTTTTGTAACTTGATCTGAGTAAGTTCTGCTGTGATGTTTTCTTTGCATGCTTGGTTGGTCTGTGTTTCTTCTTGGTCTAATTTGAATGTGGTTTGAAAATGGAAATAACATTTGTTTCAATTCCTCCCTTATCTGCACACGCTTTTAATAACGGTTGATCACAATGTCTAACGGGTCACACACCTCAGAGGGGATCTACTTCACCCATATACGATCACATCATGCCATAGCACATCATACTGTTCTGTTTCGATGCATACTTTTTATTTCCATAAAATGAAAGGGATCTTTTTAGCTGTTGATTTCTGCCTGTAGTTGTAGTAATATGTGTGGGTGTTGGGTGTGGTTTCCCTTGTGCAGATGTCATATTTCTGATGTAGTCACATGGGTGTGTGTTTGTGTGGATGGGTGGGTGAAGCTCCTTGAGGAACTGACAATGTTTAATATGGCTGTTTTCTTCTTTCAGGCAAACCTGTTTTACTCACAAATTAGATGTTTCCTGTTTAAATGTTCTTTTCATGAATATGCAGCATCAGAGCAGAGGCTGTAGTTGTATTCCCTTCTTAATGTACTGTAGATGAGTGAGTGGTCTGCTTATATGTAACTGATTAAATTCTCTCTGTTTCTACAGTTCTCATATCATTACGTCTATCCACTTGCTACACTCTGGGTGGAGCCCATCTCAGATGAAAGTGTGGGCCAGTAAGTTATCCATCTTTCGTTTTCAGCTTTAGTACATTTTAATGTATGAACCCATCAACCAATGAAAAACATGTCTGCCCCAATGACTAGACATGGCCTTAAGCTGACCACACCTGAAGAGAGCTTTGTTGTTCTGGCAGCATCCCCTTTGGAAAAGGTAATGCTCTTGATGCGGTAGGAGTTTGGTTGCAAAGTTTTTCTGTTTTGTGTTAATTCTGCCGTTCCACTGGCTTTCTGGAAGGGGAAGTGGCTGAGAGCCATTAACCAGGCCATTGAGGACGTGCTTGCGCGAGGCCTGAAGGGAAAGACACGTGTGTCTAGAAGCAGCCAGACAGGTGAACCTCCTGTGTCACGCACGTCTACATACACTTTCAGCAAAGAGGGCCGACTCAAAGATGCCACCTACGAGGGCCGCTGGCTGTCAGGCAAACCTCACGGCAAGTGAGTGCATGCCCATAATGACTGTTTGTATGCACGCTCTATACAATAAAAAACATTCTTTCAAAAATGTCTCAGGGCTGTCATGCATTTTATATTTTTTGAGGAAACACCGATGGTAGTCTTGCTTGGCATGCAAAAGTCTTTTTTTTTTATTACTGTGGTTCACATGCACCTGTACCTTCTGTTGTCCTTTTCTTTAATAGAGGGACTCTGAAGTGGCCAGATGGGACCGTTTACTGTGGCACATTCAAGAACGGGTTTGAGGATGGGTGAGTATGCACAGTTTAAGATGAACATATGTGTTTGCAGATTCTTTGTTATACAAATTAATTTTTTTTTTTTTCAAAGATTAGACCGTTATATTGTTTGCAAATACTTATGTTATGAATAAATGCTATTTCTATTCATCAAATATCCTGATAAAATAAAAACATGACAGTTTCCGCAAAAATATTAACCAGCACAACTGTTTTCAACACTAATAATCTCCTGAGCACCAAATCAAAACCGAAGGATCATGTGACTCTAAAGACTGGAGTAATAACAGCTGAAAATTCAGCTTTGATATATCAGGAATAAATTAATTTTAAAGATTGTAATAACAACAGTTATTTTAAATTGTAATAATATTTCACAAATCTTACCAACTCCAAACGCACTGTATATGTGTTTTATACTCACCATTTGTCTTTTCTTTGTAGATTTGGAGATTCTATGACCCCCAACACGACATTAAACAAGTTTGAGCGATACCAAGGTCACTGGAAGGAGGGGAAAATACGTGGCTTTGGCACATTTTGGTAATAATTATGTAAATGTGTATATTAAAAAGCTTCTTGAACCATTATCATTTAAAGGGGACCCTGAACATCTTAAATTGCTAGAGTTGCCATCTAGCACCTTGCCCAGGGTCTGACTGTTGTGTCTTTGCAGGTATGCTTCAGGTGAGGTATACGAGGGCTCGTTCAGGGACAACATGCGGCATGGTCACGGCATGCTACGGAGTGGAAAGTTAGCCTCTCCTTCCTCCAGTAGTGTGTTTGTGGGTCAGTGGGTTCAAGGGAAGAGAACAGGCTATGGGGTGTGCGATGACTTCAGCAAGTATGTTCATTGTAGTTACCAAATGTGCGATTGTAAACATCCTCCTGAACAGGTCATTAATTTGTTTTATATCTCCCAGAGGAGAGAAATACATGGGAATGTGGCTCGATGACCAACGTCATGGAGTCGGCGTCGTTATAACTCAGTTTGGATTGTATTATGAAGGAAACTTCTGTAATAACAAGATGACGGTCAGTTGAGAGATGTTATTATATGCTGCATTAAAGTGCACTTCTTTAGCTGTTTGCACACTAGATACAGTGTGTACTATTGTTTGAGCAACTCACTCTCTTTTGTTTGCTGTAGGGCAATGGGACTCTTCTCTGTGATGATGACACAGTCTTTGAGGGCGAGTTTTCAGAGGACTGGACTCTGTGTGGAAAGGTGTCTTTAATAGAATTTGACCGTTTTCTGGCACAGTAAATCTATAGAAGCTCTATTTGTGATTTGTGAATGCTTCTGTGTATCTGAGTCTCCTGTGGTTTTATGGATGTGAAGGGCGTTCTGTTCATGCCTAATGGTGACTCTTTGGATGGGGTCTTTGACGGTCACTGGGGAGACGGTCTGAGAGTGGCTGGAATTTTTACAAAACCCTTTGAAGTTTTGAGGAGAGAAAGAAAGATACCGTAAGTGTGTCATGAATAATGCTTTGGCCTACTGCAAATTGATTTGTATTTTTAATCTGTGTTTGTGTGTGTGTGTAGTGGCTGGTCAACACGCAGTGCCTGCAGAAGAAAAGTGGAAGGCAGTGTTTGATGAGTGCTGGAGTCGATTAGGCTGTGAAGCTCCTGGTGAAGGAGTGCATGAGAAATCCTGGGAGAACATCGCCATCGCCCTCACTGCCAGACGCAGACAACAGAGATATCGGTATGTACACACGCACACACACACACACACACACACACACACACAAGGTGTGATCACAATACAGTAGAAAATGCTTTATACTCTGCAACATATAGTTAAGGGTTTAATGTTACACTCCAGGCTTTTTTTTTTATAAAACCAAATACTAATTCAAGAATTCACCAAACTGGAACTTTGTTACACAAAAGACAAAACTTCTTTGTTTGTATGCACATAAAATGTAAGCAGAGCATGAAGAAGTCATCAGTGATGTATGTTTGTCTATAGTCCAGAGGAGCTGAGCCGATCTCAAACTAAGATGCTGGAGAGTCTTGAGGTGATTCCTCAGCATGTGTGCCCTGTTACTGCCGACTCCTACAACAACATCCGTCGGTATCTCTTGAAGGTGAGATGTTCAAAGGCTTATTAACACCAAGTCTGCACAGCTGTACAGATGCCTCAATAAGCTTTTGGACACTTATAGTCACAAATAAGAGTGTCACTGAATTAGATACAAAATATAAATCCAATCTTGTTTTTTTTTTTTTATGCCATGTGGTTTAATCATTCCTTACATAATGCAGTTATACTACTTTTTAATATTTTCGGTTGTTACTAACTCCCTTTAGGCCTGTGATACCCTCATCACCCTCTGGGCTGGCTGCTGGAGACCCTTGTGACTGTGTACAGGATGACCTATGTTGGTGTTGGCTCTAATAGACGCCTCCTTCAGCAGGCAGTGGAAGAGATCCAGTCGTACCTAAAATACATATTTCAAATAGTCAGGTAACACTTCTCATGCTTCAATACGAGTTGCCAGAAGCCTTTAGTACTTTAAGCCAGCAGAGTAATTTTCAAAGCTCATAGGAAGCATTTGACTTTTATTGCCAGGTGTGTTTACACATACAAGGAATTTGTTTTCGTGACAGAAGCTTCCACAGTGCAACAGAATGACAGTGACAGATCAAAAAACACAGATAATAGAATAAGTAAATAAGGAATAACAATATACAAATTGACAGTTGTATGTACATTTACATTTATGCATTTAGCAGACGCTTTTATCCAAAGCGACTTACAGTGCATTCAGGCTATACGTGTGTTCTCTGGGAATTGAACCCACAACCTTTTGCGCTGTTAACGCAATGCTCTACCACTGAGCCACAGGAACAATAGAAACTATCTATTGTATATTAGAATAGACAGTTTTGTATGTACAGGTATATTATGTGCAATTGAAGTGTAGACCAAGTATGTGTGTTAGATAAGTAAGTGTATAAAATAGTGTGTGTTCCACCATTATTGTCTGGTGTTCATGAGATGGATTGCCTGAGGGAAGAAACTGTTCCTGTGTCTGGCCGTTCTGGTGCTCAGAGCTCTGTAGCATCGACCAGAACAGTTCAAAGAGGGAGTGTGCTGGATGTGAGGGTCCAGAGTGATTTTGTCAGCTCTTTTGCTCACTCTGGATGAGTACAGTTCTTGGAGAGTGTGGAGGGTGTACCAATGATTCGCCCAGCAGTCCGGACTACCCTCCGTAGTCTTCTGTTGGTAGCTGAGCTGAGCCAGACAATTATTGAAGTGCAGAGGACGGATTCCCACTTGTGAATGTCCCACTTCAGGTCCTGAGATATTGTTGTGTCCAGGAATCTGAATGACTCCACTGCAGTCACAGTGCTGTTCATGATGGTGAGTGGGGGGAGAGCAGAGGGGTTTCCACAGTTTTGAGCTCCAGGTTGTTAAGATTGCACCAGACACAGGGGCGCGGGAACAGGGGGTGCTGAGGGTGCTGCAGCACCCCCTGTTTTTTCTGTGGGCAACTGTAAACTGTTGTGAATAAAAAAATATATAGGCTATAAGGTTGCTCATGTTTATAACATTTGGTTTACATTGGACTATTTTGCTATCTATTTCTATGTGATCGAGCATTTTACCATTTGCCCAATAATTTAACAGTTGGGGAATTAATGTTATCAAAGTTATTAAACTGATGCAGCACTATTTTCCCAGCCTCATTAGCTGCTGCTTGTCCTGCAAATCACTGCACTGCCAGCTTGCTTTTATGTTTGTGAATGTTATGTTTGTGTTGTGGGATCTGTGTAGGTTGTGGCTTAAAAGCGGAACATGGAAATATCATGGATGTACTGGAAGAAAAAAAGTATGTAAATCTTTGTCCTTGAAAATTAAAGGATTTGCTGCAATGCAATTTTATCTGACTGATAGGCCTAGTGAATTGTATTGGCCTATCTTTTTAATCCATGCAGCAAATGCTTTAAGAAACAGCTTTACAATTACTTTATTGCATTCAGATGCTTTTAAAAGAACTTTTCACTATACATTTTAAGGGGTTTTGACCACAGCTTGAATGTAGCTTGAATGTAAAACATTGTTATGAATTCATTGTAGCCTATTCCCATTTGGGTAAAATAGCTAATTGTTGTCTAACACGATCTCATGAAAGTGCGAGACTATTGCACGATTTTCTGTTTCTGTTGAATATCTTTGTGAAGAAATTCCAGCTGGTCAGCACACATAAAACACCTTCAGACAGACCCAGACAGCCAGTCTGGGCCTTAACTTCCTGTCTGTAAGTAGCTGATCAGTTTGGTGTCATCTGCAAACTTCAGGAGCTTGACAGAGAGGTCTTTAGATGTGCAGTCGGTGTACAGGGAGAAGAGTGTGGGAGAGAACACAGCCCTGGGGAGCTCCAGTGCTGATTGTGCCAGTGTTGATGTGTATTTTCCACAGTGCTGGAGGCTGGTGCTTGTCTGTCAGGAAGCTGGTGATCCACTGACAGATGGAGGTGGGCACGGAGAGCTGAGTTAGTTTGGGCAGGAGGAGGTTTGGGATGATAGTGTTAAAGGCCGAGCTGAAGTCCACAAACAGGATCCTCACGTAAGCCTCTGGTCTGTCCAGATGTTGCAGAACATAAAGCAGTCCCATGTTGACTGCATCGTCCACAGACCTGTTTGCTCTGTAGGCAAACTGAAGAGGATCCAGTGATGTCCTTCAGTTTTGTCAGCAGTTTTTCAAATGACTTAATGACCACAGACGTTAGAGCCACGGGCCTGTAGCCATGTAGTCCTGTAATTTTGGATTTCTTTGGGATGGGGATGATGCATGGTGGAGCGTTTGAAGCATGAGGGGACTTCGGACAGTTCCAGTGATCTGTTGAAGATATTTGTGAAGATGGGGGCCAGCTGGTCAGCACAGGATTTCAGACAGACTGGTGTGACACAGTCTGGGCCTGGTGCTTTTTTCCTTTTCTGCTTCTGGAAGACCTGGCGCACCTCGTCTTCGCTGATCTGAATTGCACGTGTGGGGGAGAGGGGGGTTGTGTGGAGAGGTGTTCAGGGCGGGTGTGGGGTGTTTTTTCAAACCTGCAGTAGAACTCGTTCAGATCATCTGCCAGTTGTTGATTCTCCACAGTGCTGGAGGATGGTGTCCTGTAGTTGGTGATCTCTTTCAGACCTTTCCACACTGATGCTGAGTCACTGGAATAGAATTGAATCCTTATTTTTTCTGAATAAAAAATATTTTTACTACTTCATTGGCTACTTAATGAACTCTGCTAAATGTAATAATGAGGTATACGGTTCCTTTTTATTACAGTCTCAGAGACCACTGCATACTTGATATTCCTTATAACCTTAAGTATGTTGTTGTTTTTCAAATATTTGTGTTATAAATATGTGCCGCAGGTTTCTGTTTCCTGGTCTCCCTGAGGATGGAGGTTTTATTTTGGATTCTTCCAGTTCCTCAGATGAGGGCACAGAGTCTCTTAACAGCAGTACACATTCAGAAACAGCACCACAGCAGGGGTAAGACAGCATCACTGTGACTCAACTACTGTTTTATTTCAGATTTTTGCACTTTAAGGCAACAGGCAAGTGACAATAGTTTATATATGAAATAATTTTACAGTGATAATTCAAAGTTATACTGACATAAAAGTGAAATAATCATTCACAGCAATAAAAACAAGGAGTTAAAAATAATAAAACAAGGAATTTTAAAATGATATAGAAATTGATTTAAAATGAAATTTAAAACAGTTAAATAGAATAGGATTATACATAAAATAGTTAATTTAGTTAATAGTTTTTAGTTAATTTTAATTTACTCAGATCAATCTATCATCTGTTTGTATGTATATTGATAGGTCTAACAGAAAAACAGTTATTATTGTTAATTGAAAGTTCAAAGGAACAGCATTTATATGAAATAAATATCTTTAGTAACATTTTACATGTCTTTACTGTAACTTTTGATTATTCTAATGGATCCTTGCTGAATAAATGTATTCAATTCTTAAAAAGTCGCTCTACCACAGAAGATAAATAGATCTATACAAATAGATATAGTTACTTTCTGGAAGTATGACAGTCTTGTGTTGTGTGTACTGCAGTTGGTTAGTGAGCAGCTCAAGTCTTCTCCTGCCGGTGTTGCTGCCGAGGCTTTACCCTCCTCTCTTCACTCTCTACACACTAGAGAAAGAGAGAGAGGAGGAGCTGTACTGGAGCTGTGTGTTAAGACTCAACAAGCAGCCTGATCTTGCTCTGCTAGCCTTCCTTGGAGTACAACAGTAAGTGACAATAGTAACAGTACCATATGAAATTATTTTACAGTGTTTACGATACAGTTATACTGACCCTAAAAAGTATTTGGACTCTTAAGTCATTGCAGTAGATGGAAAATATCAAACTAACTGGTATTCATTTTAGACATATAGCACAAAAAAGTGTTTTAAATAGAACATATCATCGAAAGAAGTTTGGTTGATGAAACAATGGATGTAAATGATATTCGGACACCAAAATATAATCTCCTTGGTAATTAAAATTAATTAGTATTCAACTCACTTACACAATTTGCAGTAGTCAGTCGAAACTGAAGACAATGAAGACTGTATTTATAATATACAGGCATTTATAAGAGTATTCTTAAGTCATTATAATGCGTGCATAGTGCCTTATGAAAATAGTAAAACAACACTTGTATGTATCATCTCATGAAAAACAGTTTTAATACATTGTTATACTGACCTATTTGTGGTTGTAACTTTAAAGGGCTCATATGATGCTCTTTTAAATAGCATTATTTGGTGTAACAGAATATGTTGACATGCTTTAATCTTCAAAACACATTGTTTTTCAAATACTGTACATTATTGTAGGTCCTTTATGCCTCAAACGCTTCGTTTTCTACAAAGCCCCTCCTTCCAACAAGCACAGTCTGCTCTGATTGGCCAGCTGGCACAGTGCATTGTGATTGGCCGAACACCTCAAGCACTCGTCGAAATGTAACTCCCCTTAAAATAATCGTGAGCTTCAGCTTTCAAAATTAAATGTAAAGACAGTTAATAATGTCCTTAGTTTTACCATCAGTTCAAGCCCGAGAGGGGAACAGAGTCACGTGACAGATACAGTGATGAAGCTCGTATGTGTTTGTACACAAGCCGCGATTGTGATGTGACCGTGTCTCTCTCTCTCTCTCTCTCTCTCTCTCTCTCTCTCTCTCTCTCTCTCTCTCTCTCTCTCCTCTCTCTCTCTCTCTCTCCTCTCTCTCTCTCTCTCTCCCTCTCTCTCTCTCTCTCTCCTCTCCTCTCTCTCTCTCTCTCTCTCTCTCTCTCTCTCTCTCTCTCTCTCTCTCTCTCTCACACACACACACACGACGTGCAAAACTCTGCATTTGAATAGTCGATAGCAAATACTGAAACTAATAACAAAACACAGTCGCTGATTCAGAAGTGCCAGATTGTCAGAGCGAAGTCAGAATGAATTCTCTCCTAGATTCATGAAACTGTCGTCCATAAAATGCGCTGCTGTTCTGTTGTAAGTCATCTTAATGATTCCTAAATACATCTACTTTCAGGAGGCCAAATTAAGAGCTTTTGCTTTCACCTTGAAGTGTCTCTCTGTCACGGCTGCATCAACACTACTGCGTTACTGAAACCACGCCTTACGCAAATATTTCCACATCGTGACGTAGACGTGTGGGGGGTGTTTGAATGAGCCGTTTTAGGAGGCGTGGCAGAGTCTTAACTTTGATAAAGAATATCTCTCTGGTTTTGAGACTTTAGTCTTTGTATCTTCAGGGATCTTATCTATACACAATCAGCTTGAAACACTCCAAAGAGAAAGAAATCTTGAAATCACATCACATGACCGCTTTAAAGAATAAGTTGATTTATTGCACATAATAAACACCAAGTATTGTTCTCATATTTGTAATGTATTGTAAGTCCCTTACCTTGACAAAGTCTTGTAATCCAAAAGGCTTTATAATGTGGTCATAATCATTTCAAAGTGCTCCTGTCTGATTTGAGTAAAGTAACCAAGGCTTGATCTATTCTTAAACAGCCATAAGATATTATAAGGCATTAAACTTGAAAAATGTCAAGATATGAGACTCATAATACATTATAACCATGGGAACTATAAGTGTAACTTGGATATAATTTGTTAATAGTATAAAAATTATAACCTGTATAAAAATATGACTGGTGTTACAATTATTTTTGAGATTATACAAAATACGTCTTTATGAGGAATTATGCATGCAAAAAAACATTACATTTGCAATGTTTAATATTTCATAAGCGTGCAAATACTTTGTGTGTCCCCTGTATATACAGTAATAACTAATCAAAGCCCCGTGTCAGGAAGGACGGTTGAATGTTGAGTTGAATGTCATTTTGTTTTCCAGAAAGTTCTGCCCAGTTTCTATCTCTGTATTGGGAGAGAAAAAGCAGGTAAAGCTTTCTGTCATTCATAAGAAAATAATCAGTAACGACACTGTTAGTAAAATATAATCAATCGACTTTAATGGACAGGTCTTGGCAAGCACTAAAGACGCCTGCTTCGCCACTGCTGTTGAAACCCTACAACAGATCAGGTAAAGACGGCAGAACACAACAGCAGGAACACTTCATTAGAATCTGTGTTTGATGAATGTTTTGCTTCTGCAGCACAGCATTCAGTCCCTCGGACAAGCTGCAGGTGATACAGCTGGCCTTTGAGGAGATCACCCAGGACATGCAGGCTCTGCTTGGACAAGACTTTCTGTGGTGCATGGATGACCTCTTTCCAATCTTCCTCTATGTGGTGCTCCGTGCACGGTACTTTTATAAACCTGTCACTGCATAGGGACTTATTGGCAATGAAGTTATCGGCTGAAACATTAATGTATGTTTGTAAAGAAGCTGTCGCTTGTGAATGTGTAGGATCAGAAACCTGGGCTCTGAGGTGAGTCTGATAGAGGACCTTACAGACTCCAGTCTACAGCTGGGACAGCTTGGATTCATGTTGACAACTCTCAAAGTGAGAATTAAACTATATTTACATCAACTTCAGTAACATTATTACTTTTAAAATCATAAGGTTGTGTTATTTGAATATCAATTTTACCTAAATTCTTAGTTTGAAGGCTTAATGTACATTTCTGGACTTGAATCTGAATACTAAATGTATGACATGACCCCCTTTTAAAGTCTTTAATGATTTGATGCATTTGAAGGATAATCTGGTTACAAACAATCACTGGTCCCTTTCATTCTCTTCCATGTTTTACTTGAATTCATCTCGACGCGCTGCAAATAGAAAAACACCTGCAAATTAAGAAAACACTTTCGTCAATTTGACAACGCACATGCTCACAACACAACCAAAAAGAAACGCGCTGCAAATAAAATGTATTTGGTTGTGTTGTGAGCATTTGCAGTGTTTCTGTATATGTTTGTGTTGTGAGCATTTGCACCATCTGCTGTCAAAATGATGAAAATGTTTTCTTGATTTACTGGTGCTTTTTCTATTTGCATGTGTTTTCTGAAGTTGCACCGCGTTGAGCTCTCTCGGCCACCGTAGAATCTCTTTCTGACTGTTTATCTCTGCCCTTAGGCTTGCTACAGCCAGATTCAGCTTGAGAAGACCACATAGGGAGCGTTGTTTGGGAGCGGGGCTTTGCCAGCTTAACGAGTCTTACGGAGTAGGTGCCATTTAAATAGACACGGGTTACAGATCAAGTCATGTGCTCATTATTTCAAGTCTCAAAATCAGCTCGCTTTCCACTCATCTCTCTTAAGCACTGTTCTACAGAGATGACTTCTCTTGTTATATCTGTTGAGACTCACATCGACCACCTGACTGATGTAAAGTTAAGTTACCTCTTGACATGTACATTTCAACACACACACATTACCTGGGCAGAAAAGAGACTTTCTGTTTTATGCAAGACAGCAGAATAAGCACTCCGCATGTGCCACTAAGGTTATTAAATGCAATTTTGATAATAACTGACACTCGTTACTATATATAATATTCTGTCTCTGGCTGTTGTACTGACACTCAGATATTAGAACTTACACAAAAAATGAATTATCTCAGATTTACAGTGACTTGAACAAACACATTTACCCTGTATAGAAATACAGTAATAAACTAAAACCGCCCTTATTTATATAAGCAACAGCAATACATTTCAAATATTTCATGCCTGAACTACTGTTGAAACATTTGGGGTCGGTAAGTGTTTGTTGTTGTCATTTAGTTTTTATGTAAAAAAAATAAAAATAGTATATTATGCGTAACAATGCAGCATGCATTTGATCAACATACAGCAAAAAAAAGTTATATTCCAATTTAATATTTCAATTTAAAATAACTTTTCTGTAATTGATTTCTTCTAAGCAGAGCTGAATTGTAATTACTCCAGTCGTCAGTGTCACATGATCCTTCAGAAATCATTATAATATACTGATTTGCTGCTTAAGTAATCTTTATTATTATTCTGAGTGCTGAAAACAGTTATGCTGCTTAATATTTTTGTGGAAACCATGATACTTTTTTCAGGATTTCTGATAAATACAAAGTTAAAAAGAACAGCATTTATTTAAAAATAGAAATCTTGTTAGAAACAGAAACAGTAGTGTACATAATGATCCCTCTTAAGGAACTTGGTTCATTATCACTGGCTTTAGGAGATTCACTCAAATGAATGGGGCTTTCCAGTGCTATTTAAGAGAGAGATGTTATTCAAGGACAGCGTGTGTTATTTTGGTCATTTGCTCTTGTAACGCAGTGGCATCAGTTTCTTGAAAACGTAGTTTGTTACGGCAAAAGCTTTGAAAATAGTTACTGAAAAATGGAAACAAGTTCATAGTATCGCTACTTATAACTTGTAATCAATACAAAAAATAGCTGCATCCCTAGTAATAAGTCATTTTCTTATTGGTTTGCTGGTTTTGTTGCCATTTTGCACTTTACACAGGGTTGCAGTCTTCCTATGTAGGTATTATAAACTGCAAGTAGAGATTTTTGACTTGATACCCTACAAATAAAGTCAAATAATATATTGTGTTGTATTGTAAAATCCATCTGTGTAACTTTGAAACACCTGGAGTTGTTGTTTCTATTTCTGCATGACAGCGTGCTGACATGAAGCTTTTCACTCAATGCAATTTGATTGATTTGTTAATTATATTATCTAGTCTTATCAAGCTGTACCACAGTGAATTTAAGATGTTTTTAAACTAATACACTGAAGACTAAAGTCATATTTTTTTAAGCATGTTTGCCTTTGACCGAAAATGTGGCATTCAACACTATGCAATAAGGGAATAAAAATGCCCCTAAAGGACCTCAGCGTTTAGTATTCAGCACTGGAAAAAGTAGCAGTAACCTTCACATGTTGATGTTTCACGAATGCCTTTATTCATGAGTGTGTGTGTGTGTGTGTGTGTGTGTGTGTGTGTGTGTGTGTGAGTGTGTGTGTGAGTGTGAGTGTGTGTGTGTGTGTCTGTGTGTGTGTGTGTGTGTCTGTGTGTGTGTGTGTGTGTGTGTGTGTGTGTGTGTGTGTGTGTCTGTGTGTGTGTCTGTGTGTGTGTGTGTGTGTGTGTGTGTGTGTGTCTGTGTCTGTGTGTGTGTGTGTGTGTGTCTGTGTCTGTGTCTGTGTCTGTGTCTGTCTGTGTCTCACTGAAAGAGTTTTGCTGATGTCACACAGCCTTTTTGGAGGATGTGCATTTTTAATTAATGATTGCCAAAATGTAGAGGGATGCCGCAACGTTTTAATACAGTATATGACTTACTAATAAGAAATGAAACAAACAATAATTTTACAGAATAATTTTCTAAATATTTTTGAAAATCTCAAATTTAAACCAGTCAATTATTTGCTGGTGTCATTATTTGCAAATGATAGTATTGTGTGATGAATCATCCTCCCAATATTTCAGTTTTTCACTAGTTTAGGTCATTGTCATTGGCTAAGGATTGCTTATGAAGGTCAAAAAGACAACTGCACCTTTACTGTTCAATATAAAGGCTGATTGTATTTGTATTTTTCTGAAGGTTACTGGTTTTGATAAATGACTGTCATTGTTGATCTAAATGTTACAGTCACCTGCAAAATGATTTTTTTTACAACACAATGTGTAATTGAAGTCATATGAAAAAAGCAATGATTGAACTGTTTTGTAAACTATTTTCTGACAGACTACTTTCACTACTTAAAATAAAAATGGCATAACTGGGAGATAAACCTAATGTTGTCATTTTCCTTTCTGTCACCTTGCATGTATAGTTATGAACTGATAATAATATAGATAATAGAAAGTTCAATTTAAGACCATTAGCGTTGGTAAAATAACATCTGTGACCATCAGCAATGTGATGTCCTGGATTTTAGCTCTTGCTTTATTACAGTTAAAGAATAGAAAGATTTGCTGAAAATGTACTTCTTCATCGGAACAGATTTGGTGAAATTTAATATATCATCACTTGCTCACCAATGGATGCTCTGTGGTGAATGGGTGTCAGAGCCAGAAGTCCAAACAGCTGATAAAAATCCTCTCCAAGTCCATCAATTAACATCTTGTGAAGTGAAAAGCTGCTTGTTTGTAAGAAACAAATGTATCAAGATGTTTTTATCACTTCTGACCAAAATACAAGTCCATAATAACTTTTCCTCCAGTGAAAAAATCCCTCCCCTGTTGTCCTCTCACATCAAAATACACCAACATATTTGTTTAGACCTGTTTTTTTATGTCTTGATCTGTGCGTATCTCTCTCCTAATTCAGAAGAAGGCAGTAGGTTAGACTCGAAAGCAGCAGTTTGACATTAAAAACACCTTAATAATTGATTTGTTGGTTAGAAACATGATTTTTATCAGCTGTTTGTGCTCTCCTTTCTGACGGCACCCATTCACTGCACAGAATCAAACGGTGAGCAAGTGACGTAATACTAAATTTCTTCAAATCTATTTGGATTAAGAAATAAACTCTTCTTCATCTTGGATGGCCTGAGAGTGAGTAAATGTTCAGCAAATGTCAATTTCTGGATGATCTGTTCCTTTAAAATAATGCTCAATGCTTCATTAAATGTTGTTTCTGTCTGTTTCATGTCTATTAATTTGACTGTGATTGATATTAAGTTAAGTCGACCGGCTTTGTGTTTTTATCTCTGTCTGTTGTGTAACGATAATGTCAGGAGAAAGTCTGTGGCAGCAGCTGAGTCTTTTGGGTTTATGTGATGTTTTTTATGATTCTTATTTTCCATTTGATCTGTAAAGTTGGTAGGTGTGTGTGTGAGTGTCTATAGAGCTCTAAAGCAGCCGGCGGTAAGAAGCTTTGAGTGGCCGGCGGTCCTATGGAAGTGCTCTCAGAGAAAGGCCGGCCCCTCGCAGGATTAAGGGGATAGAAAAGGATTACAATCAGAGTTTCCAGAGACGTTTCATAGTAAAATCACATGCATGTTGTCAGGCCAGAAGCAGAAGATCACCGTAATATAAGACGAGATGCTCCACATACCTGGTCTAAAGGTGGGATGAAGAAGCGTCAGTGGTTTGGAGGAAAACCGTGGCAGGAGTGTCAGAAGGTAAGTGTAGCATCATCTAATCTTCACATGACGGTCTCTGGACCTGCTTTTGGAACAGTTCAGTTTTTCATTCTTAAAGTGGATGAAACACCTACGTTTCCAGATGACTTCATTTGAGATGTTTTAACGGTACTGTAAATGATCTTTCTAACAAATTGATTACATGGCGTTGCATTTTGAAAATGTCTAATGTATCTCCAGAATAAAGGCTATGAAGTAAATATGTTCCCATTCAAGCAGATGTATTTTTCTTAGAACTTTTTCACTGTTATTTATTTATTTTAAAAAAAAATCAGTTTGAGACACTTAAACATGTCAGCAATAATAGAATCACAAGTAAAAGCTATTGTAGTTTGTACTGTAAAACACTGTATTCAGCTAACTCTAACGTGCCTTCCAGTTTTACACTCATGATTCATAATCTATGATTCTGCAGCAGAAATGCAAATTATGTTCCTCTATGCAGATTAATGATTTATTCCAGCATAATTTTCTTAAATACTGCTTCGTTATCATTAGGTTATTTCAAATCATTATCTAGTATTTTTATACATGCGTAATTTTACATTTAGAGGCATTTGATAATGTTAGGAATACGGAATCAAAATGACCAGTTATGGCCAATTATGATTCTCAACACTGATTTGTTTTATAGGACTGCGGTGATCTGATGAACAGAGAAATTTGTCATGTGGCAATCAATGGAGGAGGATCCGGTGATGCAGCCTGGACGTGATGACAATGGTGCGTCTTACATAGAGCAGTGATGTTGTGCCTTGACATGTAAACCAGCGAATCAAATACTACGGTACACTGAGTCTTGTTCTCTTTCACAGATGTAGGTTTGGCGGAGATCTTGACAGAAGTGGTGGAGGAAGTGAGACTGTCCATAGACCGAGACATTAACGGTGCTGATCTTCTGCACAGTCTCCTCAGTGCTCCTTGGCTTTACTCTCTTCTCAGGGTATGACATGCTCATTCAGTACTTACACCTATCACTATCCAGTTTGGACATCATCCCTGTCATTGGGTTGTGTGTGAAGAGTTTGTTATGTCCTGCAGGTATACGAGTGTCTGGTGCAGCACAGTCGAGATGACCCAAGCCCATACCTGTCTTATTCCTCAAGACTATCTCAGGAGGTCAGTCTGTGCATTTTATTACTGACTTTGCTTTGAAGGACAAAATCTATGATTCTTCCTTCAGTCATCAATCATATGAAACTCTCATGTCATATATAATCAATTATAATGCCATGCAACAGTCAAATGTAATCAATGAAACATGTTAGTCAAGCACTACAGGAGGATCAGTGTATTTAATAGTAAAGTTATGTGAACTCACTGATTATAATAGCCAGACCTGGACCTGAGAGAGTTTCGGCAGATTTCATTTCCCCATCATGCCTTGCTTCAGACAGTTAAAGGAGACTAAATTAATAAGTTAAGTGTTATTTTGTGTTTTTTACGGTGGCCGAGAGAGCTCAACGTGCTGCGACTTCAGAAAACACATGCAAATAGAAAAAGCACCAGCAAATCAAGAAAACATCTTCATCAATTTGACAATAAAGAATTGTATTAGCAGTGCGTTTCTTTATCTGGTTGTGTTGTGAGCATTTGCAGAGCGTGTGTTGTAAAATTGACGAGGTTGTTTTCTTAATTTGCAGGTGTTTTTTCTATTTGCAGCGCATTGAACTCGTAGTTTTTGCTCATTAAGAGTATGATTTTATTTAAAAAGGAAAGACTACATGCTACAATACAGTGATCGTCTCTGTAATTATATTAATACGTGTTATTGCTAGCCACCTGGAAATGGGTTGACTGTTATAGATTTGAATATTTTGTGCAGTTTAGATAAATTTCAGCCCCACAAAGTATAATATATTTATAGTTTAATATAATATTAAGAGAGCCTTCTTTTGTGTACTCGCAAACCATTTCAAAGTTTAAATCAATTTAAAACTATTGTTACGAGTACAGTGAAAAATTAAAGCAATCGCGTTTTTTCTCAAATGGTTTGAATTACCTGAACTCGTTTGGTTTTACAGTGTATAAAAATGAATTATGAATCCATACATTCCAAGTCTATTAAAACTATACATGAGGGTGAGTAAATGATGATTTGAGCGCTATAGTATATTCTAAGACTTCTAAAGGCATACATACAGTAAGGGTGAGTAAATGATGAAAATATGTCAATGTCCTGGTGAAGTAATCCTATCATCTTCTCTTTTCGGTCTCCTGCTGTCCCTCAGATTATGGCCAGCGTGCGAGGACTAGCTGCTCGCTCCTCTGACGCACAAGAACTTTATATTTTGCTGAAATGCCCTCATATCCAGGTTAGAGTCTAATTTGGGTTGCATGTATTGCTATTTGAACAATTTGATTATGGTGCATTTCTGTAAATGATAGTTAGGTCAGTCTTTTGAGCTTTTATTATGTATTTCTCCCCAGGCTTTGCTCTCTGCTCATGATTCTGTGGCCCAGAGGGACTACGGTCCAGTGCTGCCGTCTCTTCCAGACACACTGCCTGACAACGAGGAGGTCATGAGGATTGTATGCCTTGTGAAGAATAAACAGCCTCTGGTGAGCATCAGATCATAAATAGCACTGCAGTGTCAGATATGTTCGTGAACAGCTTGGCTGTAATCCCACTTAAATGTCCCTACAGTACAATATCATGTTAAGAGTATATAGCCTTAAGTATTTTTTTCATCTATGGTAAGAGCTGTATGGTTGCGTAATAAAAGCTTTTATTTTAGTACATAAATACAAATCCCACTGATCCTACACCACTGGTTTTGAACTTGTGTGTGTTCATTCGATCTCATTGCTGTTATAATCTAATGCTGCTTATTCCTAGATGGATGTTATGTTACAGTATTTTACAGTCTCCTGTTATACTTTACATGATGTATCAATAATTATATGCAACTAACCCTAAACCGAACCCTAATGAAGAACATATCACGAGTAACATCTCGTTTGTTCATCTTGGAACAGTTTTTCCTTTACTGAAGCTTTTACTCAAATCAATATTTTTGTCCATTTATTTAATTTCGTGGCAGATAGAAGCATAATAAGCAGAATAATGTAAATCCAGAAGGTTGTTGTCACAAAATAATCCCCTTCAGAGAGATGTTTTAGCCGTATCCAGTTCCATCCCAGTAAAGACACAGATCATTTTGTCATTGCAACAGAATGTGCTTTTATTTTATTTTTTATTTAACCTTTATTTAACCAGAAGAGACTCTCTGAGATTAAAAATCTCTTTTGCAGGAGTGTTCTGGCCAAAATGGACAGCAATACATCAGTTTCATCACAACATGTTACAACACAGACAGACTAGAGACACTTAAAAACAGTTACATGTCATTGAGTCAATTTCCATTTGCCGAATAACTCTTTTGAAAAGATCCAAAGACATCAAACTTTGTAACTTCAAATTTTACTTTTCTATTATTTTGCCATATTGTAAGATCCCCAAGATTTGTCTTGGTGTAATGTTTGTTGGTTAGCATGCTCAATCCTGTTTTCTCACTTATAAGTGTGTCAAAGAGGGGAAGCCCAGTTACTGGAACAGCCTTAGGCGACTCACAGTGGAGAAACTGGCTTTAGCCAGGAGTTTTGGCTCAGGGGAACGAAGTCTTCTGGGGTCTACAGGCGGTCTGTCGTCCTCCGGACCGCAGCACTCACTGCCCAGGTATCAGTCCACTGCCAGGTGCACCCTGTGCTGCCAAACTGCCCATCTCTCAGGAGGACGTCTGAATCGCTCAGCTCCGACTGTTTATGACCCTGTGGTTATGGGTAAGGCTCAACCTGTCCCAAAGATATCTACTGTTGGCCTGACAAGGCCAAACACTGTCTTTAATTGTGAAACCGAACTAATCTATCCTGTTTTGTTCTTCGTAACTTGAAGAGAACTGTGCAGAAACCCTAGTTGAAGATCAACACCATAGATGCACAGCTTGCACCACCTCATCTCTAGCCTGCTCACGCTGCCCACCTGGATGTGGCCTTTATTCCCAAACAGCCCCCTCCAGCCCTCCGCTTCAACGGCATCTCTCCATAGATCCCACCCGCTCCTCTCAACCAGCTCTGGTGTTCACGAAGCAACACAGCTTGGATGAGCTGAGGTCTGCCGTCCATACCGTTGCCAGTAGTATGGACCAGAGCAGCAGCGACGCTCGAGATCTCAGGCAGAAGATGGTAGAGGTAACAGAGAGAATGACAGACAGCGTGGAGGAAAATGCCCAGGCATTGAGTCTGTTGGTGGAAGTGGTGGACAAGCTGCAGGGTCTTATTATCGCCAGCAAGTCTCCAGAAGTGACTTCCAGACCCCAACGCGTCTCAAAAACACCAAGCGTGCCCAACTTTCCCTGCCAGCCGATTGCGCCAGCCAACACTGCTTGTGTTTCATCCTCCTCCTCCTCCTCATCGTCTTCATCCTCAACTGCATCATCGTTTTCCTCCTCCTCTTCTCTAAACTTTAACATGAAGGCTCCTTATGTAGCACCACAATGCAACTCCAGCAAGTCTTCATCATGCCTGACCGGAAACAAGTCTGTAACACCAGGAAGTAATACTGGACAGACTTCTCTATCAAACGGGTTGACGGTCTCCACTCCTAACGATGACTGTAATACAATACTGTGCCTCTCTAGCAAGAGGAAAAAGTCAAAGATGAGGAAATAAGAGTGACTGTGTTCCCACTTCTCTCTCCTCACTATTTGCTGAAATTGCTGGTTTTGATTTTACCGAGTGCTGCGATGACGTTGTTCACTACAATGGAACTACATGACAAACAGGCAATTACTCCATATTTTTCTTATTTGTATTTCTTGTTCATCCCATCCACACTCAAGATTCATGGAACATTTCCTTGATTGGTGGCAATGGCAATTTTATTTATATAGCACTATTTACTACAACCAGAGTTGACCAATGTGCTTTACAATAGAATAACTAAAAACAGCAGTAACACAAAGAAAAATAAAACAGAAATACATTTTAACATGCAGCAAAAACATGAAAACATAGTGCTTCAACCAGGATAAAAAGCCTTATCGAACAGATAGGTTTTTAATTTGGACTTAAAAATAGCCACAGATGAAGCCATTCTAATAAACAAGGGCAAGTCATTCCAGAGTCTTGGTGCAGTTGTAGCAAAAGCGCGATCACCCTGCACTTCTGCCTCGTCTTGGGAATAAACAAGAGTCTCTGGTTAGAGGACCGAAGAGATCTGGTTACATTGTGCTCAATCAATAAGTCAGAGATATATGAAGGAGCCATACCATTTAGTGACTTGTAGACAATAAGTACAATTTTTAAATCGACTCTGTACCGCCCAGGCAGCCAATGTAAAGACTGTAGAACCGGAGTAATATGATCCGCTTATGACTCCTGGTCAGAAGTCTAGCCGCATTTTGAACCAGTTGTAATCGGGATAAAGCTGTTTGACTAATCCCAGTATAGAGTGAGTTACAGTAATCTAATTTAGAAGTAATAAAAGCATGAATCACTTTCTCAAGATTTTTAAAAGAAAGAAATGGCTTAGCTTTAGACAGGAGCCGCAACTGAAAAAAAGATGATTTGACCACAGAATTGATCTGCCTATCAAACTTCAAATGTTCATCAAATACCACACCCAAGTTTTTCACATAATGCTTAACACATGAGGATAACCCACCAAGATTTGGTTCGGCAGCAGTCATGGAATCTGAGGGTTTAAAAACAATCATTTCAGTTTTTTCCTCGTTAAAATTCAGAAAGTTTAGCGACAACCATGCCTTTACATCTGCCAAACATGCCCAGAGAGCATCTAATCCATCCGAGTTTCGTTTTATAGGCAGATAAACTTGAGTATCGTCGGCATAACAGTGGAACGACAGCCCATACTTTCTAAAAATGGAACCAAGTGGAAGCATATATAAAGAAAAAAGGATGGGAGCCAAAATGGATCCTTGGGGAACCCCACAGGTTAATACAGTATTACTAGAAGTAAGGTCTCACATCTTAACCGAAAAAGTCCTATTGGTAAGATAAGATTTAAACCACTCCAATGCACTACCTGCACAACGTTCTAATCGATTAATAAGGACAGCATGATCAACAGTATCAAATGCGGCAGTAAGATCTAAAAGCATGGTGCTTGTTAACATTGTTCAAGAGTATCAAGTTTCCTTGCCTTCAAATAAAAACACGTCATTCTACATTCTTCATCTGAAGCTCTTTCATCAGCCCCATGTGCATTTCCCAGAAGTCCCTCTTTGACCTTCGTCACACTTTTAGTTTAGGTCAAGTCAGGCATGTTGACTGGATTCCACAATCTCATTACCTAGTCTTCCTAATATTTCATCATAACGTGATCTCCACTCATGTGCAGCAGTAAGATCGTCTGTGGGACTCATCATGATGCCTGTTGTACTGGACAACCATCTAGTTGACCATTTTGTGTCTGTTTTCACGTTTTTAGGGGGTAACTATAAGGAAGAATGAAAAAACAGGGAATTTCTTTATTGCAAGGGTGATACATGGAGGACTGGCAGATAGCAGTGGTTAGTAACCTGTTTATATATATATATAATTCATTGATCATTTATTTGTTTATTCAGATATATTTAGTTATTTGAGCTCATACTTGCTAAAAGTTGAAACAGAAGTCGCACCAGATCATTTCTTCTGAATTGTGATGTACACACCCATGAAAAATGTTATCAAAAAAGAAAAAATGCGAGATGGGCGTTTGGTAGATATCAGTTATTGGTAGAACAATTGACCATAGAACAACGAAACATTAATTGTGGATGTCGAATTGTAAGAAAGAGGTAGTGTTTAAGCAGACTAAATGATTGGAGAAGTCCAACATATGTCACCAGAGAGACGTCTGTCCTTTCACTGAAACAATCAATTATGACATATTGATTAAGAACTATGAAGTCAAATAAAAAAAATATGGATTATTCATTCAAAATAAGATGAATAGCATGCATTTAGAAAATGTCTTAATGCAGACTTTGCTTTGTTTTTTTCATGCAGACTTTGCAGGTTAAGTGTATTTCTGAGCCATTAACACCAAATGGTAGAGAAAGTGATAATTGTCATGTTTTTTTAAAGTAATAGACCAAAAATTGTGTGTCTGTGTCTGTCTTCTAGGACTTCTTTATCCCGGGGACAAGCTGGTGGAAGTGAATGGACAGAAAGTGCATGGACTGCAGCCCGAGCTCATCATTCAGATGCTGGTAAAAACCTCTTTTGTGTTCCTTATATCCTTCCTCACACTTTTCCCTTTACGTAATATCTCAGACTTTCAAGCCATTCCCTACTCTTACAATGACTGTATTCATTCATGCAGTGTCCCACCTTTTATAGGTGCAATCTCAAGGAAATATTATTTTTAAAGTGATCCCTAATTCACCACAACCCACCAACAGCCAACCAGCCGTAAGTGCAGTTCCTTTCTGTGTTTAAATAAAGACTTGAAAAGGTTTCAAGTTATTGTTAAAGGGATAGTTCTCTCAAAAATGTAAATTCTGTCATTAATTACTCACCCTCATGTCGTTCCAAACCCGTAAGACCTTTGTTCATCTTCAGAACACAAATTAAGATATTGTTTATGAAATCCAAGAGCTTTCTGACCCTGCATAGGTCAGACCCTGCCCAGAAAGGTAGTAAGGATATCGTTAAAGTAGTCCATGTGACATCAGTGGTTCAGCTGTCATTTTATGAAGCTATGAGAATACTTTTGTGTGCAAAGAAAACTAAAATAATGACTTTATTCAACAATTTCTTCTCTTCTGTTTCGTTCTTCGACGCAATGTTACATGGACTATTTTAACAATGTCATTACTACCTTTCTGGGCCTTGAACTTTTAAGTTGCTTTTCTATCTATGCAGGGTCAAAATTGTGTTCCTAAGATGAACGAAGGTCTGAGTAATTAATGACAGAACTTAAATTTTTGGGTGAACTGTCCCTTTAGTTCAGCGGTTCTCAATTCCAGTCCTCGTGCCCCCGCCTGCATGGATTTCGCAATGTTACTCTTATCGCTCAGATGTTTGTTCTATTCGAACGTAACTGTGTAGGGAGCAATGGACCCTGTGTAGGGAGCAATGGACACTGTGTAGGGAGCAATGGACACTGTGTAGGGAGCAATGGACCCTGTGTAGGGAGCAATGGACACTGTGTAGGGAGCAATGGACACTGTGTAGGGAGCAATGGACCCTGTGTAGGGAGCAATGGACCCTGTGTAGGGAGCAATGGACCCTGTGTAGGGAGCAATGGACCCTGTGTAGGGAGCAATGGACCCTGTGTAGGAGCAATGGACCCTGTGTAGGGAGCAATGGACACTGTGTAGGGAGCAATGGACCCTGTGTAGGGAGCAATGGACACTGTGTAGGAGCAATGGACCCTGTAGGGAGCAATGGACCCTGTGTAGGAGCAATGGACACTGTGTAGGGAGCAATGGACACTGTGTAGGGAGCAATGGACCCTGTGTAGGGAGCAATGTCAATCAGACACACATGCATGCGCACTTCTAAGCTGATTATCTGAATCAGGTGTGTTAACAAAGAGAGACATGCAAAATATGCAGAGCGGGGGGGCACGAGGACTGGAATTGAGAACCTCTGCTTTAATTGATTGTCTCTGTCTCCCATTAGCTGTATGTGAGAGCCATGGTGGATTACAGCCCTCTGCAGGACCCCACGATCCCCTGCCCAGATGCAGGCATGGCCTTCAGTAAAGGAGACTTGCTGAAGATTGTTGACCAGAGGGACGTCCGATGGTGGCAGGCCAGGAAACTCCACAGTGTCTCATTGTGTTGTGGCCTCATCCCCTCCACTAACCAGTTCAGATAGTCAGTTTTGGATTATGCAAAGTTAAAGTTCTTTCAAAAATATGCCATTGATACATTTTTGAGCAAAATGTATATTTATTTCCTTGTTTTGCAGTAAGCAAAGGGAGTTGTGGTGGTCCCAACCTTATCAGGGTCACACCTGCATCAGACCCTGTACGTTAATAATACACACAGACACACACACACATACACACACAGATGTATGAACTTCTGTGCACTCTTTAAAGGAACACTACACTTTTTTGGGGAAATAGGCTCGTCAAGACAGACGAAAAATTAAAAGTTTCGATTTTCTAGGCTGAAAGTAGTCCCCGGCTAGGTAACAGTTATGATATAGCAGGGGACTATTTTCAGGCGCTGTGTAATATCATTGCGCCTGCTGCACTCATGGTACGACAGTAAAGATCCTTGATTATTACGCCGGAATGAGAGTATAGTTTCTAGTCATATTAGCCTAGAAAATCACAACTTTTCATTTTCCGTCAGTCTTAGTACATGACGTAACTACAGAAGAGTCAAGCTTTAAAAATATCGAAACGCTTTGATCATTTTTGAGCGAGATTATTACGTCCGCTAGGGGTAAGACGCAATAAATTAAAAGGACAAGACTTCCGGCAGGCAGTCAGACCAAAAAGGACCCAAACAAAATCACAATCACTTATAAAGTAAATTTATTGTAGATAAATTAGGGAAAACCACCAATAGTTAGCAGATCTCCTTAAGGGACCCACGGTCCAACCAAAAATAATATTAAAGCAATACAAATTTGTTGGCAAAGAAATGTAAAGAGGAAAAAAGCTAGCTTAATCTAGTGGCATCTTTCGTCAGAGACCCAAGGCCAAAATAACAAAGAAAACCAATCTAAACATAAATCAGCAATATAACCAACCTACCACAAAGAAAGGAAAGGAAAATAAATACAATCAATCTAACCTAACTGCTCTTAACATAAACATCATACAAATGAGGGTTTAAACAAAAGAAATCAGGTCTCTCCTACATTTCTACCACATTCCAAACTAAACCAACAATCAAACGAAATATTCAAAAACACTAAAGACACAGTTTGGTCTGGCGGCCAACGGGAAGCCTGGAGTAGTGCGACCAGCCCGAAGTCACACCCGATCCATTTTAAAGAGAACCGTCAGCTGATCAGCCAATTACTGCTAATAAGCAGCAAGACATAGCAAATCAGCGGCGATCTGAAACTCAAAGAAAACATCCAACAGAATACAAATATTATGAAAAACACAATAAGAAACAAACATCATAATGTAACAGAGATGCTAACAGTCTAATCAGATTCAATGATCTATGCTAAGCTAAAAGTGCTACCACCAGACCCGGAGATCGGCTAAATGGGTTCAAAAACGTTACAACTGTTTAACTCTTGGGGAGTTATAAAATGAGCCTATTTCCAAAAGAGTGGAGTGTTCCTTTAAGATGTTGGTTGCATCATAAGCCTCTTAACCCTGCCCTCTCTCTACCCTGATCTAATTACTTTAAAGAAGCTTGAAAGTGAGCTGTTCTTGGCACGATCCTTCCTTCGTGACTGATTGACTAGTCCATGAAGGAGAAAGAAGGATAGATACTGGTATTTCTAAACATCAGATGATTCTTCTGAGGAATTAGGAGCATCTGAAGTTTGCAAGGTCCCTGAACATTTCAGGACGGATCACTCCGTGTACTGCAGGCTTTGCACAGAGGCTGTTATTGAAGGATGGAGAAGTTAAACTATATACGACTGAACAACCACTATCCCATATTCAATGATAAATGATGTTTTAAACAGATTTTTGAATCACAGTAGCAGAAACAGCTCATTTATATGATCTCAAGGTCAGAGAGAGTCATCATTATTGATAAAATCATCTATGCATGTGTATTAAGTTTACCCCAGAAGAAAGAAATGCTGCTTATGATGCACTAATTGCAGTCAACCCACAATGTTGCATTAATATGAATAATATATCATATCTTAATTCTTTGTCGTTTTCTTTGCTTTGGTATGTAAAGTGAGTGCAACAGATGTTGGTATGTATCTTTATTGTCTCTCCCAATATTTTTTGCTAATGTTTAAATTTATGACGAAAGTGTTTAGTATTTAAACTGTACATTTAATATATTTTATGCACTTTGAAATATGGCACGTGCCACAGGTATTGCTTTCGTAAAAACTTCACTATTGAGTACTTTTCGGTGTTTCATAATGTGATTTTTTCTGTTAAACAGAACTTGTTTTCATCTATAATGAATAGGTTTGAATTGAATTGTGAGAAATGGGTGTAATTGTGATTACATTCGTTAAGAACGTGTATAAAACCGTTGTATTAGTTGTGTAACTCTCTTTGTTCTGAAGGAGAAGAGGAGATAACAGATGAGAACAAATGCATTGAAACAGGTGATTATCTGAATATTTATCTTCATTTATTTCACTTCTGTGTGGTAATATACGAAAGCCTGTTTCTACACGGAATAAAAAATCTCACAATTCAGACATTTTTCTCTCAGAAATGTGTTTTTGTCTCAAGTTCACGTTTACATTTTAATTCTGAGAAAGAAACTCTTAATTGCAAGCACGATAACATTGTAAATCGCATGAAATACAGTGGCACTGGTGGAAACAGGCTTTTTCATAGTAATAGTATGTGTTGTCTGAACGATTGAACACAGTGTTTAATTCATTTTTGTTCTTACAGATGAAGAAGATTTTGAGTTCGGTAGGTAAGTCTTTTCTGAGGTCAAAGCATTTTATGGAATGATTTGTTATTACCGTAAAACATTTGTCAATGGTCTTTAATTGATCAAATCTTTGTTTTGTCCGCTGTCAGAGGAGGGTGAGGATGGTGAACATATGCAGGGATTATATACAGGTATGAAATCAGAATTACAAATGTAAATGAAAAGTAAGTAGTTTGTTTGAATCAGCGGGGTTCCGACACAGTCTGCGTGTATGGAGGAGGAAATCACACAGTAAGCGAACGCCGTCATGTTATTCCTGTGATGTCAGCAGCTGCCATAACACCTCAGCCGTCCTTTATGAAGAGGTGGTCCACTACCAGCGCCACATAGACGATCCCCCCCGTCTCATTGTGCTCATTGGTATGCAGGGCTATCTTATCCATACATGAACGGATTATAATTATCATTTGTATATTGTCTGTTTTAAATGGGTCCCATTAAGTCTTAATGCTTTTCCATGTCTTCCACAGGTCCATCAGGAGTTGGTGTTAATGAACTACGCAGGAGGCTAATCAAAATCAACCCTAATACGTACCAGGGACCAGTGTCTCGTATGTGGTCCATTTGATCCCTTTGACCTCTGAGTTAAAGCTAGTTTTTTAAATGTCAGCTTTTAGAGGGCTGGATTTTGAAGAAGCTGTGTAACAAAATGTCTATAATTGCTTACAGCATCTTACATTATTTAACAAAACGGTCTGCTGTTATAAGTTGTCTCTTGTTTTGCTCCAGACACAACACGGTCCCAGAAAATGTGTGAGATGAATGGCCTTGAATATCACTTTGTGACCAAGGAAGTGTTCGTGTACATGGTGGTTAATCACAAGTAATCTTATTGTTGCTTATGTTCAAATACGTAGAAATATATTTATAGTTGACAATGTGATTCAGCTTACTATGGGGTGTTTTTGTGTTTTTAACAATGTCCAGATTTCTCGAGTATGGAGAGCATAATGGACACATGTACGGCACCAGCTTAGACTCGGTCCAAGATGTGTTGGACAATGGAAAAATATGTGTTATTGACCTTGAACCTCATGTAGGTGTCTTTAAACCACACATGTTTTTATCATTAGTTTGGTTGCAAAGAGTGATGCGCGTGCACATATCTGTTTATTCCAGTGCATTCATTCAGTCAGAACCAAGAAGCTGAAGCCCTACATCATATATGTGCGTCCTCCGTCTCCTGCCTGCATGAAGCACACAAGAAAAGACCCTCATTTTCTATCCAATAGATACATCAAGAGATACTTTTATGTAAGATATGCATGTGTTATTTCTCGTGGTGTTGTTTCTGATGATGCTGCTATGAACATAAGTTAAGAGTGTGTTAACACTGTCCCACTGGTTTTCTCAGGACAAAGACTTTGAGGAGATTGAGGAAGCTAGCAGGACAATGGAAGCCAAGTATCGTCAGTACTTTGACTGTGTGATTGTGAACGATGATCTGCACGATTCATGCATGGATCTGTTCACGGCTATACAACATGCTCAAGAAGAACCACAGTGGATTCCTGCCAGCTGGTTTGCTCCTGATCATCCGTGATGCACAGTCATGCATAAGAACAAACAAGGGCATCTCTGAATGGTTGTAATTCATGTAAAATAACTGAATTTTGTAAAATCAAATGCCTTTGTTTGTAGTTTAGGAAAAATGAACTTTCATGTGAACCCCTGAGTAAAATCTTGTTTGTGCAATTGTTACCAACAATCGTCTGGATTATCATTTTACAAACAGTACATACACTATAATCATGTATTTAGGGTTTGAGGGTCTTCACTAATGTCTTATGAGATCTATAGGTTTATTTCTGGCGATTTCAACTATTTTAACACTAGTGTGGAAGGCATTTTGTGTCTGCTAAATGAAATGTTAAATGTGGCATATTACACGTGTAAGATATGTTTGAGTTCTTTATGAATTTAGCCCATGCATGTGCTAAAGTTGAGTTGCAAATATGACCAAGTCAAAAGAGCTACAGAGAAGAAATATCATTACAAAAGGCTGCAAGACATCACTAAGGCGGCTGATGACGCACGGCACATTTTAAAGGAATTTTGCCGGAGCTGTTTTTGAGCAACATTGCTTGAGCACACATTTCTATCTGGATACTTTAGATTGGTCGTGGGCCCTGTGTCTCACCTGGTTGCCTGTTGACGGCAGCATTGCTCAAAAAGTGTGTATCATCAGTCTAAACGTTCCTAGAGACACAACTGACAGCCTTACTCATAAGTTTAAAATGTGTTGTACCAGAAACACTGATGGCATTAAAGAGAAAGCACAATATCATCAAGGGGAAGACGAAGTTTGATCAGAGAAACTCTAGATTTACCTGCAAGATGACCTGATGAAAGGATGAAGAGACATTTCAATGGAGCGATGTATCAGAAGAACACTATACAAACATGGCCTTCGTGTCAGGACACATTACTGAATGCCACTCTTCACAAATAATATGTGACCCTGGAGCACAAAAGCAGTCATAAGTCACTGGGGTATATTTGTATCAATAGCCAAAAATACACTGTATGGGTCAAAATTATCAATTTAATGCCAAAAATCATTAGGATATTAAGTAAAGATCATGTTCCATGAAGATATTTTGTACATTTCCTACCTTAAATATATTAAAACTTAATTTTTGATTAGTAATATGCATTGCCAAGAACTTCATTTGGACAACTTACAGACAATTTCTCAATATTTAGATTTTTTGCACCCTCAGATTCCAGATATTCAAATAGTTGTATATCAGTCAAATATTGTCCTATCATAACAAACATACATCAATGGAAAGCTTATTCAGCTTTTATATGATGTATACATCTCAATTTCGTGAAATTGACCCTTATGACTTGTGTTGTGGTCCAGCGTCACATATATAAATCTGACTTGAATATGCTAATTCAGGAAAAATGTTTTATCGAGTAATGTGACCAAACTGAACTTTTTGGACCCATGGACCCATGTTTATGCTTATGAGCAGCAGAAGATCATTCCCGTACTCAAACATGGTGGTGGAGCAATCCTGTATGAAGGACATTATGGATTCTTTGAAGTATCAGGCCATTTTGGCAAAGATTGTGATGCCTTCGATACAGAGACTGAAACTGATGATCATTGTACTGCAGAGCAGATATCCAATACTATACATCCAGAACTTCTGGCTGAGATTTAAGAGGAGCGGTGTCAGAAGCTTGTGAGCACTTAGAGGCAACATGTATTAGATGTATAAAGAACGAAAGAATCTCTGCTAAATTAGTTTTTGGGGGTTGAATAATTTTTGATCCAAATGTGAATGTGTATGTTCTATAATTACAGATGCTTTGGTTGAATTGTTTTCTTGTCATATTGTTTAAGGTAGCAGAATGTCTTGCTGGTCAAGGGGTTGAATAATTTTGACACTTTTAAAGTGTTAATGGTTATTTTTTCAAACTTGTTTTTAATCTGCAAAACTATGGGATGGAGGGAAATTATTTTTTACATTTTTTTGCATTTAAAAAATACCAAAGATGTCTTAATACATATTTGAACATGCCCTTTCTATCATTCATTAAGCATTTATATTGTCATATAATATTGTATTAGCTAACATATTATGTTGGCATTTCCTACCATCTATCTAGAGAGATAGATATAGATATTTATAGATATAGATGTCTGTCTGCTTATCTATATCTATCTAGAGAGAGAAAATGAATCCCTTTCCAAAATAAATCTCTACGTTTTGATATGTAACTTATTCTTTTCACTTTGTTTGTGTATGTGCTATTCATTGGAGGTGGGGGGGATTAAACACACAGGATAAATGTGTATGATGTAACAGCTGTAGTTAATGGTGTGCAGATAAAGGGTGTGTGTATGTGTGGTTCTCTCAGGCTGTCAGTACTCTCTCAGATCTATGCCACACTAACTCTCTTCTTGGCAGATGCACGTCTGTGAGGATTAAACCCAGGATTATCCATCCTGACGACACAACCAAGACTCTCCTCATCTCACACCACCAGCTCCTGCGCCGTGCACGACTCAGCCAGACAAGAATGGGAAGAAAACAAACGGTAAATTATGCCACGCAGGATTATAGCAGATCCTTAGCACCAGTCGTTTAAGATAAGCAGCGTGACCTTTGACTGATATATGTGGTCAAGATAAAGAGCACTGGATTTCTGAGCCTTAGCCTACTAAACCTGTGTAAAATTCATTTTTGTTTTGATTATTAGAGAGAGCTGTGTAGAATATTAGTTGTACATGTATATTATATGGTCTGAATGGTGATATAAAAGTGTTTAGTTACTTGACTGGACTGATTTTACACATGATTGACTTTCAAAAAGTCCCGTTTTTCACATTTACCAACATATCTAAGTTATTTATCAGCTGGACTCTTGTCTTGTGTATGTAGTGTCATATGTGTTTATATAATTACTGTGTGACTATGTGATCTGTTTATAATAAGACATTGCACTGCATATGATCACAATGGATTTAAACTCACATGGTCTGGATATTGTACTTCAACATGTTTTGATACCTTAAATATAATATATCTATCAATCTGTCTGTCTGTCTAAACAAATAACAGATCTATCTGTCAAATATCTAACGTATCTTACCCGATAGATAGATTGATATATGTTTGAGACACAGATCTGTTATTTTTCTACCATATTATGTAATAATAGTTTCTTAATTATTCATATTGTTTTGGGCAGTGATTTAGCTTGCTGTCCTTGACTTGCTGTCAAGCAGAAAGAAGCAGTTCAATCAGTGTTGTTTTACTGGCCTCATAATCTTCTCTCAGTGAAGTGCTATATCCAGCTCAAGGCTAATTTAAAGCTAGCTCACTGTATGCTCACACAAACACACCGTCTTCCAGGTGAAAGAGTCTCATTGTCTTTGTTTTGTTTCCATTCAGTGCTGATTTTCGGCTGTGAGACATCAAGACACCAGCGGTCAGTTATCCTTGTTGAACATGTGAATAGGACATTTTAATGAAATCAATTATATTATTTGGCTTACCCTTAGTAACCCCAAAGCCTGTAATGGTTTCTATTGTACATGGATTTCTAATCTAATCTAATAATTATTAATACATTGATAATTCTGATTCTGATGAAGCACTAGTGTAAACTGTAGACAAAGCTGACTGTCCTATTTCTACCTTTTACACAGACAAAATGCCAAGTGTCAAACCCAAGAAAAAGAAACTCAAGAAGGAGATCAATGAAGTGGAGGAACCACAAGGTAATTACACTTATAAAAGCTGCACTCAACAAAACAAAAAGTTGTTGAGATGATCTATAAACACGAGTGATATTGTATCATGTACTGTACATATTGTATGTGTTCTGAAATGAGTTGTTGTAATCTTGTTGTATAGACTTAAATTACTTCAGTGAAGACTACAAAAAAAAATTTGGGTCATTCCTACTAGATAAAGTGTTGCCATGCCATGCCTGTGCACAAAACAACAGCAGGGCACAGTCAAATATAAAACATGATAAGCAAATAAAGAAACATACAACTGATAAATTAGGTATATACATACAAAATAGACAATGTAAATAGGCAAATTATATATGTAATAGTTGCAATCCAGCCGCTACATTGTGATTTTAACATCAGTAGCCTACACTCCAAAAAATAATTAATTGGATGAATTGTAGTTGAGTTGGGCCAACTCAATTTGATCAAATATAGTTTAAATTAAATTGATACATTAATGAAGTGATGTTTTTATGCTTGCTAAAACATTTAACTGGATAATAAATTGTTTCTACATTCAAAATAAATTATTTGTTGGATTTACTTAACTTTAGGCATTAGCCAATTTGTTAGGCATAGCATATGATGATATTGTTACATCCATGACATACCCATAACTGCTTCTTTGTTATTAAAACAACTTTGTGTCATGTTAGCTGGTCCTCAACCCAAGCACATGCTCTACACTTTACCACAATGGTAACCCCCCAAAACACTAACATACCAGAAACTCTTTAAAATACAAACATAAAAGAACATTAAACATTAACAAGTCTCCCAATTTTATCATCTAAATAAAAAATGCCTAAAATAACATTTTATTTCAAGATTTACTCTCCTTATCCAGCCCTGTGCAAAGCATGATGGGAAGGGAAATCCACTTCCTAGTTACACAAGTAAAATCCAACGAAAAATATTCTTGTTGACTCAATAAAAAAAAAACGTGTAAACCTAATTGTTTTTAAATTACATTGTTTATATTTAATAAAATTAAGTTGGGACCATTTTTACCAAGAGTTATGTTGTATGAGCTCATTTTAATTAATGAAATTGAACAAAGAGCAAAAATAATTTTTTGAGTGTGTATTTGATCTTAACAAGATCGCAGATGATCTATCAAACACGAGTGGTATTGTATCATGTACTGTACATTTTTATGTGCCTTCTGCTGGACAAATACATTCTTATGAAGGTAGTTTAAGTGTAGTCCATTGGTGTAGCATCTGCCTCTGCAGGTACCCAGTGGTATAGGTCAAATACCTACACAGAACTGGCTGTTTACTGCACGTATTCTGAGGTTTATTCCCTTCTCTCAAGTATAAAAGTGTAGAATCTTGCAGCATTTGCCTCCTTTATATCTGTATAATACCCAATAAACAACAGCAGGGCCCGAGCCAGCTATAGAGATGGAGGGTCTGGAGAGCCGCAGAGAGATGCTGACCCCTGAGCCGCAGGACAATCCACCACAGAAGAAGAAGAAGAAAAAGAAGACGCATACTTTTGGTAAATGATTTACGTTAATGACATTCACATTTCATTTATGAATGTTACATCTCTTTAGACGAATGGTTCTTGATTTCATTGTTTTAAAAGATGAGAGTGAACAGCAAGACCTTCCAAATGGAGATGTTCAAGAGCCTCATACAGACGATGAAGAAGTCACCAGAAAAAGCAAGAGAAAAAAGTGAGAGGCTAAAACTTTGAGACGAAAGTAAATGATCTAAATGAAGTAGTTTCATTGAAGTGTCCACGTCTGTTTGAAGGAAGGCTAAGCTGATGGAAAGCCAGTCTCATAATGAGCTGGTCGTGGAGGAGGAAGACATCATCACTGATGTGCACACAACCATATCTCAGCGCTGTCTATTCTCAGCCCCTCCGGGTCACAGTCATCCGATCGGAAAAGTGTTTGTAGAGAAGAACCGTCAGTTTCATTTTGGATATATCATTATAGATATACTGTATGCTAACAATGGTATAGCCTATATATACTGTCACACTTTATTTTAAGGTCCAATTCTCATTATTAACAAACCATTAAAACAACTTTTGACTTAATAAACTCCTCATTTACTGCTTATTAATGTTAGTGAGGATGTTATTAAGTTTGGGTAGGCTTAGGGATGTGGAATATGTTCTTTATAAGTACTAATAAACAGCCAACATGTTAATAATGGACATGCTAATATAAGCAACTATTTAACAATGAGAATTGGTCCCTATAATTGTTGCCAATGTATTAGTTATTAAACCCTTAATGTCTAAACAAAATCTCATATTCTGTATTATTGCAGATCCTATATTTATAGATCTGATTTATGTCAAAGACCTATATACAGTATATATACTCACCGGCCACTTTATTAGGTACACCTGTTCAATTGCTTGGTAACACAAATTGCTAATCAGCCAATCACATGACAGCAACTCAATGCATTCAGGCATCTAGATGTGGTGAAGATGACTTGCTGAAGTTCAAACCGATGGTAGAACTCAGATGTAGGGTCAGAATTTGGTGTAAAGAACATGAAAGCATGGATCATCCTGCCTTGTCTCAACGGTTCAGGCTGGTGGTGGTGTAATGATGTGGGGGGTATTTTCTTGGCACACTTTGGGCCGCTTAGTACCAATTGAGCATCGTTTAAACACCACAGCCTACCTGAGTATTGTTGCTGACCATTTCCATCCCTTTATGACTACAGTGTACCATCTTCTGATGTACTTCCAGCAGGATAATGCACTCAGACTGGTTTCTTGAACATGACAATGAGTTCACTTTACTCAAATGACCTCCACAGTCACCAGATCTCAATCCAATAGAGCACCTTTGGGATGTGGTGGAACGAGAGATTCACATCATGGATGTGCAGACGACAAATCTGCAGCAACTGTGTGATGCTATCATGACAATATGGACCAAAATCTCTGAGGAATGTTTCCAACACCTTGTTGAATCTATGCCACGAAGAATTAAGGCAGTTCTGAAGGCAAAATGGGTCCAACCCGGTACTAGCCAGGTGTACCTAATAAAGTGGCCAGTGAGTGTATATAAGTATATTATATATAAATGTAGCCACTACAATAGGATAAAATATGACCTCTGTCCCAGGCCACTTCCAGGCGACTGATCGTTTGGATTTGGACCATATGGAGGAGTACATGGAAGTCAGGCCTATGTTGAATACACGAGATGTCGCCATGAGGGTCCACAGCGGCTTCAGGTGGGTTTGGTTGGGAGATGATCTCAAATGCTCTACCAGCTCTTATCAACAGGTTTCATGAGTTTGTCTAGTACTCATTGTGACATGTGGTTTTCTTCTTGGAGCTTGTTGACGTATGTGTTGGACTCGACTGCTGAAAGTGCTGTTGTTTTTGGTGTAGGATCATTGGACTGTTCTCTCATGGGTTTCTGGCTGGATATGCGGTGTGGAATATCATTGTTGTGTACGTGTTAGCTGGAGAGCAGATGACCACTCTACATAACCTTCTCCAGCAGTACCACAGCCTGGCTTACCCAGCACAGTCTCTGCTCTACCTCCTGCTGGCCATCAGCACCATGTCTGCCTTCGACAGGTGTGTGGACGCAGAACACGTGTCAATATAAGCACCGACAGAATAAACAATACATAATCATACTGATTTAAAACTGTATTTCAATGAGCAAATATATAGATTCCAATTCAATAAACAAGTGCTTTCACCGGGGATCCCCATGCATTTTTGTCAGCTCATCCTCTTTAATATTGAGCTTTTAAGTTAATATTTCAATACTAATAATATTTGTGCATGATCATGGTTCTTGGGTTGTGGCAAGAAGGAATACAGCTACGGCTGGAAACTAATAATAAATTACATTTTCTACCTGTTAGATTGTGCTTTATTAATGTCTACACCAACCCTAACCCTTACAATAATGCAAAACAGTAATTATTGTTGTACAGTGTGACACACATTACACTATATTGATGTGCGCAAGCCCAGTAGCTGCAGCTGTGTCTCTTCTAGCCTTAACCTGGTTCTTGCATGTCGATTAAGAAAATACCAGATTTTTTTATTTCAAGTATTTTATTTTGATCTGTGTTATTTTAAAGTAATTTGTTTTCATTTTAAATTTTCATGATTGTATTATTTATTAAGTTTTCATCAGCCCACTAAATGTTTGCAAAACCCAGTTTGGGAAAATCTGCGCTAAGATCGAATCCCTGACTCACTAGACAACTAATAAGAGAATTTTGCAGAACTGTCTGTTGTATAATTATTTTGATTTGAGTGTTTGAAAATGTGGCTCATGTCATTTGAGAAAATAAATGTTCTGTTTACATCAGGGTGAATCTGGCCAAAGCCTCCATGGCTCTTCGAGGATTTCTCACTCTTGATCCAGCGGCTCTTGCTTCCTTCTGTGAGTGAAAATCAATAGACTTTATCAACACAACACTTACTTCTGACCAGGGGTATTATAATTAAAGTGATAGTTCACCCAAATATGAAAATTCTGCCATTTACTCAAGTATAGTTCCAAACCTGTATTAAGGCTAGACAATATATTTAATGCGATATGATGCGTTAAATCTCCATCACCTGTTTTCAGATGGAGCGACAGTTAACACACAGAGCTGTAGTTCACTGACAAGCTACGAGATATCATGTTCAATATCACAGATGAATCGCCTTCGATAATGAACACAACATTGCCTAGCTTGTCAGTGAACTACGGCTCTGTGTATTAACTGCCGCCCATCTGAAAACAGGTGATGGAGATTTACTGCTAATCAAGGAACCGGCTTTACTGACGAGATGCTTATCGCATGAGATATATCGCCCAGCCATAACCTGTATGAATGTGTTTGTTCTGCTGAACACAAAGGAAGATATTCTGAAGAAAGTTTGTAATCAGGCTGTTTTGGGCACCATTGACTTCCACAGTAGAATAAAATACTATGATCCAGAACTGCTCTGTTTCCCACATTCTTCAGAATATCTTGCTTTGTGTTCAGCAGAACAAACACATTCATACAGGTCTGGAAATACTAGAGAGTGAGTATGTGACAGAATTTTAATTTTGGGTGAACTATCCCTTTAACTATATAGACATTTTAATGACTAATAATTACAAAAGCACACACACAACAATATTACTCAAACAAAAATATTAACAAACTAATTCAAAATATTAATAAAAACTCAAGACTAAAATGACCCTGACAACACAAAGATATTTGTAGTAAACCTGTGTTTTTTGTCCAGTATACTTTGCTGCTCTCATCCTGTCTCTGAGCCAGCAGATGACCAGTGACCGTATTCATCTCTACCCCACAGCCAATGAAACGCTTTGGTGAGTTTGACAAGCTATAGGCGTGATGTAATCCAACATAATATCCTTAAACAATCACATATCATTCTGTAAGTGAAATTGATCTGTAGCACAAGGTTGAATACTTCACTGAATCACACGCAGTGATTGTTGTTTAGGCCTCCGGGTTCAGAACATCAGATTCTACAGCCCTGGATTGTGGTGAACCTGGTGGTAGCTCTTCTGGTTGGTCTGGCCTGGGTGTTTGTTGCTACACGACCAGACATGGACTACACTGAAGGTAAGTAGACCTGTTCAGAAGGAGTGTGTGTGTGTGTGTCTTTTCCTCTTCATGTCTATTGTCTCTTATCTTATTCCTCTATAGTCTACATCCTAACATACCCTGTACAGAAGGAGTGTGTGTGTGTCTTTTCCTCTTCATGTCTATTGTCTCTTATCTTATTCCTCTATAGTCTACATCCTAACATACCCTGTACAGAAGGAGTGTGTGTGTGTGTGTCTTTTCCTCTTCATGTCTATTGTCTCTTATCTTATTCCTCTATAGTCTACATCCTAACATACCCTGTACAGAAGGAGTGTGTGTGTGTGTCTTTCCTCTTCATGTCTATTGTCTCTTATCTTATTCCTCTATAGTCTACATCCTAACATACCCTGTACAGAAGGAGTGTGTGTGTGTGTCTTTTCCTCTTCATGTCTATTGTCTCTTATCTTATTCCTCTATAGTCTACATCCTAACATACCCTGTACAGAAGGAGTGTGTGTGTGTCTTTTCCTCTTCATGTCTATTGTCTCTTATCTTATTCCTCTATAGTCTACATCCTAACATACCCTGTACAGAAGGAGTGTGTGTGTGTCTTTTCCTCTTCATGTCTATTGTCTCTTATCTTATTCCTCTATAGTCTACATCCTAACATACCCTGTACAGAAGGAGTGTGTGTGTGTGTCTTCTCCTCTTCATGTCTATTGTCTCTTATCTTATTCCTCTATAGTCTACATCCTAACATACCCTGTACAGAAGGAGTGTGTGTGTGTCTTTTCCTCTTCATGTCTATTGTCTCTTATCTTATTCCTCTATAGTCTACATCCTAACATACCCTGTACAGAAGGAGTGTGTGTGTGTGTCTTTTCCTCTTCATGTCTATTGTCTCTTATCTTATTCCTCTATAGTCTACATCCTAACATACCCTGTACAGAAGGAGTGTGTGTGTGTGTGTGTCTTTGTCTTTTTCCTCTTCATGTCTATTGTCTCTTATCTTATTCCTCTATAGTCTACATCCTAACATACCCTGTACAGAAGGAGTGTGTGTGTGTCTTTTCCTCTTCATGTCTATTGTCTCTTATCTTATTCCTCTATAGTCTACATCCTAACATACCCTGTACAGAAGGATGTGTGTGTGTCTTTTCCTCTTCATGTCTATTGTCTCTTATCTTATTCCTCTATAGTCTACATCCTAACATACCCTGTACAGAAGGAGTGTGTGTGTGTCTTTTCCTCTTCATGTCTATTGTCTCTTATCTTATTCCTCTATAGTCTACATCCTAACATACCCTGTACAGAAGGAGTGTGTGTGTGTCTTTTCCTCTTCATGTCTATTGTCTCTTATCTTATTCCTCTATAGTCTACATCCTAACATACCCTGTACAGAAGGAGTGTGTGTGTGTCTTTTCCTCTTCATGTCTATTGTCTCTTATCTTATTCCTCTATAGTCTACATCCTAACATACCCTGTACAGAAGGAGTGTGTGTGTGTCTTTTCCTCTTCATGTCTATTGTCTCTTATCTTATTCCTCTATAGTCTACATCCTAACATACCCTGTACAGAAGGAGTGTGTGTGTGTGTCTTTTCCTCTTCGTGTCTATTGTCTCTTATCTTATTCCTCTATAGTCTACATCCTAACATACCCTGTACAGAAGTGTGTGTGTGTGTCTTTTCCTCTTCATGTCTATTGTCTCTTATCTTATTCCTCTATAGTCTACATCCTAACATACCCTGTACAGAAGGAGTGTGTGTGTGTGTCTTTTCCTCTTCATGTCTATTGTCTCTTATCTTATTCCTCTATAGTCTACATCCTAACATACCCTGTACAGAAGGAGTGTGTGTGTGTCTTTTCCTCTTCATGTCTATTGTCTCTTATCTTATTCCTCTATAGTCTACATCCTAACATACCCTGTACAGAAGGTGTGTGTGTGTGTCTTTTCCTCTTCATGTCTATTGTCTCTTATCTTATTCCTCTATAGTCTACATCCTAACATACCCTGTACAGAAGGAGTGTGTGTGTGTGTCTTTTCCTCTTCATGTCTATTGTCTCTTATCTTATTCCTCTATAGTCTACATCCTAACATACCCTGTACAGAAGGTGTGTGTGTGTGTCTTTTCCTCTTCATGTCTATTGTCTCTTATCTTATTCCTCTATAGTCTACATCCTAACATACCCTGTACAGAAGGAGTGTGTGTGTGTGTCTTTTCCTCTTCATGTCTATTGTCTCTTATCTTATTCCTCTATAGTCTACATCCTAACATACCCTGTACAGAAGGAGTGTGTGTGTGTGTGTCTTTCCTCTTCATGTCTATTGTCTCTTATCTTATTCCTCTATAGTCTACATCCTAACATACCCTGTACAGAAGGAGTGTGTGTGTGTGTCTTTTCCTCTTCATGTCTATTGTCTCTTATCTTATTCCTCTATAGTCTACATCCTAACATACCCTGTACAGAAGGAGTGTGTGTGTGTGTCTTTTCCTCTTCATGTCTATTGTCTCTTATCTTATTCCTCTATAGTCTACATCCTAACATACCCTGTACAGAAGGAGTGTGTGTGTGTCTTTTCCTCTTCATGTCTATTGTCTCTTATCTTATTCCTCTATAGTCTACATCCTAACATACCCTGTACAGAAGGAGTGTGTGTGTGTGTCTTTTCCTCTTCATGTCTATTGTCTCTTATCTTATTCCTCTATAGTCTACATCCTAACATACCCTGTACAGAAGGAGTGTGTGTGTGTCTTTTCCTCTTCATGTCTATTGTCTCTTATCTTATTCCTCTATAGTCTACATCCTAACATACGTACTGTCTTTACTGTCAGAGTTTTTAATGGCGATGGAGGTGGAGGAATATCCACGTCACGATGAGAAAAATGAGCTGGCGGCCTGAAACACTGATGCATGATTTACATTAACATTGTTTTGCGCTAAATATTTTGAATTTAACATTGTGCATGTTACTTTGTTGTTGAGCTTGTTATAAACTGTAGATAATAACTATGTAAACATATAAATAAACTTTTTGTTAAATTCACTGTTTCTCTTTTTCATTGATCTTCTGTGTATTTTAGAAGTACGGCTTAAATAGTCCTGTGGTGTGTTGAATTCTTACATTTTTGTTACAACAGATTTTTTCATGTTTATGGATTCATAAGAACTGGATTTATAATATCATTACTCAACAATATGTTGTTTAAATAGCTACTTTGACCAGAAGCATTGTTTTGCATACTGCATGTATTACTTTCAGTGTGTAAGTTGCTTTGGATAGAAGCTACTGAAAGTGTGCTAAATTAATAAATGCAAAGAAATGTAGGACACTCCTGTCGATCACTTGATGTTTTATGTCAAATACACCCTTTATAACTAAACACATCACTAAAGTGTGCATGCATGCACAAACACAAGTCATAGCACAAACTGAATTTTATTTCTAACTAGAGATTAAAGGAGTGAACTCATTCTTGTGTGTAGAAATGTAACGTTATGACAACACAGGGGGCGCAATTTCCAAAGAAACGAGACAGAAGAGTTCATCTCTTCAGTAGACATTCGTTCAGCATATATTATGTGTGCTAATTCACTTTAATTAAAGATACTTGATTGTTGTCAGGAGAAAATGAGAGGAAGAAATACATCATGATAAAGGTTAGTTTATCTGCTGCTTTATGTTCAGCTTAATAAAGGTATTATTTAACTTTCATTAAAAACAGTATCAAACATTATTATATCACAGTGTAATGCTTAGATCGCTGGTTAAATCAACCAAAAAAAGAAAAGAAATATCAATATTGTGGAACTTTTAATTCATACACGCTATTCATCAAAAGATTTGATGTTTTTGAAAAAAGTAGACCTTATCTTATGCTTACCAAGTCTTCATTTATCGGATTAATATTAATATCTCATATTGATACCATTTAAAATAACTATTTTATATTTTATTAGTGCTGTCAAATGATTAACCACGATTAATCGCATCTAAAATAAAAGTTTTTGTTAACATAATATATGTTTGTGTGCTATATTTTGTATGTATATTTATTATGTATAAATACACACACGTGCATGTATATATTTCAGAAAAATATGTTAAGTTTATATATTAAATATATAATATAAACTATATGAATATACATATAGACATGTAAATACGTGTAAATATTTTCAAAATATATACTGTATGTGTGTGTATTTATATATACATAATAAATATATACAGAACACATTATGCAAACAAAAACTTATATTTTGTATGTGATTAATCATTTGACAGCAATAATTTATATAAATCTTTAAATGTTAAGAAACTCAAGAAACATTTCTTATTTTTTTGTAGAAACTAAGGCAAGGCAAGTTTATTAATATAGCACATTTCATACACAGTGGTAATTCAAAGTGCTTTACATAAAAGGAAGTGAAATAGACATAAAAATAATAATACAAACAAGGAATAAAAAATAAAAAATGATATAAAATAGATTTGAAATGAATGTAAAAGCGTTAAGAATAGAAAATGATTCTAGTGCAGTCAGTCCAGACGTAGCAGAATAACTCATTCAGTAAATGAACAGAGAAACAGATGAGTTATGAATCTGGATTTAAATATGATTAATATTTGAGCACATCTGATCTCTTCTGGAAGCTGAGAAATATCTAAGAGCGGACTCCTCTTGTTTTGTGTGAACGCTTGTATTTCTACTGATCTGAGTGCTCTGTTAGCTTTATATTCAGTGAGCAGATCTGCGATGTGTTTAGGTCCTAGACCATTGAGTGATTTATAAACGAGTTTAAGTACTTTAAATCAATCCTGAATGTAACTGAAGCCCGTGTAAGGACCCGAGGACTGGTGCTATATACTCAGAGGTTCTGATGTAACTGAAGCCCGTGTAAGGACCCGAGGACTGGTGCTATATACTCAGAGGTTCTGATGTAACTGAAGCCCGTGTAAGGACCCGAGGACTGGTGCTATATACTCAGAGGTTCTGATGTAACTGAAGCCCGTGTAAGGACCCGAGGACTGGTGCTATATACTCAGAGGTTCTGATGTAACTGAAGCCCGTGTAAGGACCCGAGGACTGGTGTGATGTGTTCAGAGGTTCTGATGTAACTGAAGCCCGTGTAAGGACCTGAGGACTGGTGTGATGTGTTCAGAGGTTCTGATGTAACTGAAGCCCGTGTAAGGACCCGAGGACTGGTGCTATATACTCAGAGGTTCTGATGTAACTGAAGCCCGTGTAAGGACCCGAGGACTGGTGCTATATACTCAGAGGTTCTGATGTAACTGAAGCCCGTGTAAGGACCCGAGGACTGGTGCTATATACTCAGAGGTTCTGAATGTAACTGAAGCCCGTGTAAGGACCCGAGGACTGGTGTGATGTGCTCAGAGGTTCTGATGTAACTGAAGCCCGTGTAAGGACCCGAGGACTGGTGCTATATACTCAGAGGTTCTGATGTAACTGAAGCCCGTGTAAGGACCCGAGGACTGGTGCTATATACTCAGAGGTTCTGATGTAACTGAAGCCCGTGTAAGGACCCGAGGACTGGTGTGATGTGCTCAGAGGTTCTGATGTAACTGAAGCCCGTGTAAGGACCCGAGGACTGGTGTGATGTGTTCAGAGGTTCTGGTTCTGGTCAGAGTCCTGCAGCAGTGTTCTGGATGAGCTGCAGCTGTATAACGCTCTTCTCTGGAAGGAGACATTATAATAATCCACCCTGCTGCTGATCAAGAGATGAACAAATCTTGACTGCAAACACAACATCTCATTCTTGCAATGTGTTTGAGATGATAGTATGCTGATTTAGCTGCTTTGACATGACTACTAAAACTAAGGTCTGTCTCCAGAAGCACCTCAAGATTCTTGACTTGATTTTTAGTTGTTCGATGAACTAAGATAAACTACCATTCAAAGGTTTGAGGTGAGATTTTATACATTAATTTTATTAGTTAAAAAATGTCAATTAGATTCTTCTGAACTTTCATCAATTTCTACGAAATTATTAAGCAGCATAAACTGTTCTCAACATTTATAATAATAACAGAGTAGTAATAATAACCGATAACTGTGCAAAATATCAGCATATTCGATTGATTTCTGAAGGATCATGTGACACTTTGAGACACTTTGATTAAAAATATCGTACAGTTACAGTTATTTTAATTTGTAATAATATTTCACATTATGCTGATATGATTATGTTTTTGGTCAATGCATTCTTATGGCTCTTAATAAGGTTCTTTATTGACACGGCTCCATGAAGAACATTTAACATCAATGGAACCTTTCTATTCCACAAAGGTTCTTTATATTGGACAAAAGTAGTTCATAGCCTACTATTGAAATGTTGTTCACACTAATAACAAATGGTTCCTTTAAGAACTGGTCACTGAGAGATTATCTGGGAACCGAAACATGGTTCTGCTCTGAAAACACCCTTTCAGAACCTACTTTATAAGAGTGTTGGTAAGTAAAAGAGATTTCTTTGGAAAAAAATTGAATTATTGCAAATTTTTAACTAGTAGTGTATATTTTCATATTGAAATGTAAAATATGGAATAGATGCTAATGTTATATTATATTGATTATATTATATTCCTTAACATATGACAAGTTGCAAAAGCCAAGAAGAAGAAGATATAAGCAACATCGCTAAGTTTAACACGCAATCTCTGGACCATAGTCGGATTGGTAAACACGCTTCCCAAAACTCCGCGGGAGGTGAAGCCGCTGTACTTCCTGTCGCTGGTTGCGCGAGGAGAGTCGGAGCGCGTGGCGCGGGCGCGGGCGCGTGGAGGGATGTAAAGATGGCGGAGCTGCAGATGCTGCTGGAGGAGGAGATCCCGGCGGGTCGCAGAGCGTTACTGGACAGCTTCACCAACCTCGACAGAGTCGCTGAATACTGCGAAAGTAACTACGTACAGGTGAGCGGGCGAAACGATGCACATACGCGGTGTTTCTGGAGTTGATGTGTGGAGAAGGAGCTGTTAGTGTCTATGTGGAGGCTGTTGATCATCTGTTCAAGCTGAGCACCAACTAACGTTACTAAACGCATGCACGCAACCGCGGCGTTCCCTTGTTGAGATCAGCCGGAAAAGTTATAGCAGTTTTAGGTGAGGCTGTAAACTAAATGAAGACTACTTTGCGAGAGATGCGCTCAGATTTGCAGTGATTGTAGCGCGTCGATAATAGTGATTAACGTGAAGTTACATGATAATCTCGCACTGGCGAACTTTGTTCTGTTTCTCCGCGCGAGTGAAACATCTGATGATGCTCTTCACAGTTCAAATCAACTCATTCATAGACCGGCGACACGTTCTGTCACTCGTGATCATAGCGAACAAGTGCAGGAGGAATCTGACAGACTGCCAGAGGCTTGTTGGAAGTCTTCCACACTGATGTATGTGTCGTTGCAGGCTTATTTAACTCAGGGTTATTTAACTCAGGCTTATTTAACTGCAAAAATAAAGTCTGAGTTACATACATTTTTATCAAAGTTATCTGACATTATCATGCTGAATTTGACAAAGTTTAACTCATAGTTCTTGTCATATTTTATTACCATTTTCTAAACTATAGCGAATAAACAGTGATAATGTGATATATTTTGGTTTGACTGTATCTATTTGATAAATGAAGTTAACCGACTAACATTATACTTACTCTTTTGGTTTCTGTTCCCAATATTTAAAAATGTACAAATACAATTAAAATATCGGTATCGGTACTCGGCATTGGCAAGTACCAAAAATAAAAGTATCGGTATCTGGCGAGTACTGGAAAAAGTGGTATCGGTGCATCCCTTCATTTTTATTTGACAGTATAGTTTTTCCCAAAACGTACCGAAACCGTGTTTCTAAAACCGTGATACAAACCGAACCGTGAAAAAGTTGAACCGTTCCACCCCTAGTCCCTATGATGCCTAAAAATGCTGTTCTGATGTAGCTTAAAAGGTTTGGACCAGAGCTTGAAAGAAAGGATAAGGAACGAGGAGTCAGGGTTATGTGATCGTATAGATTATTAGCTCTGTTAATTAAAGAGATGTCAGACTGTTTGGATTCATCACATCAGTTGCTTATCTTTATGAGCCAAATCATATGCTTGCTTTTATTCCCTCAAGCAAGCTGCATGTCAGATTTTCAGACACTGAAGTGTCAGTGCTTGGATTACAGAGAGAAAGATGGAAAGACGAGTCTGTTGGCAGTTTTTCACGTGTTTAAGGTGTGTGTTTTTGGTGGGCTATTGAATTCATTCCAGGTCATTCCAGCTTGTTTCGATTATCCCTTGCTGAGGAGAGTCCCAGTTGTAATTGGATCCATGTTTGGATGATGTGAAATGAGTGGTCCGCTCTGAATCCTGATGGAAAGTTGGGACGCTCTTCCAGAATGTTTGTTTTAACGGCAGCCATGGAGATAATGTGACACACTTTTCTCTTCTGGCTTCAATTCCAAGTTGAGAAGATGCAGAGTTTTACATACTACCCTGAGATGTTTTTTTAAGCTTAAACTAATTCGTTTTTGTTTGTCGTTTAGCTTCTTACATTTTTAATTCTTGTTATTTTCTAGCCTACTGTTAATTGAAAGGATTTGTTGTGGAGTGAGGGGAACTAAAACAGCCTTGCTATGTTTACAGTGTTTATTATAATGTTTGTAATTGGCGTCAGCCTATTTATGAATGAAATAATAAAATGCGAAAATAAATAATTATTGTTTTTTTATGTCATGAACTTTAAATATTTCACATACTTTTGAAAACCCTGCATTTAGTTGACCCTGATAAGCTTACATTTTTAAACAGTAGTAATAGTATCAAATACATTCTACTAAATAATAGTATCCTAATATATTTATGGCTCAATGTCTAAACCAAACCTTTATTTTGACGGGTTGCCATGAATGACTTTTTAAAGTTCTGTGTGTATATGATATGACGCTGGTTTTCCTCAAATGAAACGGTAAAATGATCGTGAAGTGACTCTCAGGGCAGTTATGGAGATGCTGTTTATGTATTGTTTTTTGCCTCGGCTCGCTCTAGTGGTGTGGACAAGTTGAAACTGTCTGTAATAAACCCTCGGATTTATCTTCTCAGAGTGTGTGATTGAATTATTTATTCACAGAATGGGTTTTATGTGCTGAACTGCGCTGGATGTACTATGACCAGGACATTATTATCACACAGAGGATAGTGTGTTGATGCCAGACCGAGTCTTGGAGAAGAATGCGTCTCCTTTTATGGACTGGATGGCAGTTGGTTTCTTTCATCTCCTGGCACTAGGAGGGCAAACTCTTGCTGGAGAAAAAACATTTGCTTTATTCGTCTGCTTTTTTTCTTTTCTGTGTATTGTGTGTTCTCAGGTGATAAACCAGTCGAAGTAAAGTTCTTTGTTAAGATGCTTGTTGAGAGAAACAAATCCTCTCTGTGTGTTCCTTCAGATAAATTCCTGTAGGCTCCTCTGAGGCGAATAACTGATGTGGATGCAAAAATCACTGTAATATTCACAGTGTTGCTTAATAGGCTAGGCTTATATTATATATTGGGGAACACTGAATATTAAAATGATGTTTAATGTGCTGTGTAAATAACTTTCTCTTTACATTGCGCTTCTAAACACTGTCATAGCTGTGTTCATATTCACTGTATTTGTTATTTAAGTAATTATTACTCTCTGAGCAGATTATGATTCACACAGGATTGTTTTAACAGTGATCACATACTAGAGTAATTTGTTTATCATATATTTTTTTAAACCTCTTCTCTGGGATGTTTTTCAGTTCTTAGTCATCCTGAGTGCATCATTAATGGCAGCGAGGCATTTAGAGTGTGAATCAGATGTTTGTTGCCATTTGGGCCCATATTTCACGTTTTCGTGTGCAGTTATTCACTATCTGAGAGTGATTGCATCACAGAAGATGGAGGAGTTGTGTCGGTCTTTCTGTCTCCTCCTCCTCCTCCACACTCTGTTCTTCACCCCTCTTGTGAATTTAGTGAGATGTAAAAGAGGCAAGCAGGCGTTTCTTTTGTGAGTTATCCTCCAGCTTCATGGTGCAGTGCTGCCTTCTCTTCAGGCCAGAGAAACCAGATGACCAACTAGGTCAGATTAATAGACAGTGTCAGGCTAGAGAGAGCGAGAGAGCAAGAGACACAAACACACACAGAAAGAAAGTGACCGAGATGGTAAGAAGGAGAGAACGAGAGTGCTGAAGTGAAACAGGATTTGTTTGATACGTGATCTGTTATATAGAATGTGCTCCTCTGTTGTAACTGATGTCTGCGATATTGACTCGGTTGAAATGACTGCATTCATAGGAGCTGTTGCATCTTACATTGTACAGATTTGTCTGGAGCAGTGCTTTATGTCAAGCTCACACTACGGGACTTTGGGCTAGATTTTGCTTTTAAGGTCTGCAACATAACCCCTGGATCGCGGCCAAATCGGTGCTCGTTGCGGTCGCTAAAGTTCGTTAACTATGAGCAGGTCAGCAACGTGATCCGAACCGGTCTCGAGCAGTCACAAACGCTTTCAAACCTGTTTGATATTATTGCCACCTGATCTTGTAGTGTGAGTGTCACGATAACAAGGTGGAACTAATCCAGCCAATCACTGTGCAGATGGTATAAATGGAGATCGGTCAATCAAGTTTAACGTTAGATGTCTTTATGAACAGAAAAGAAAAGACACAAATTAATAAAATCAACTTGAAATAAATGTAACAAATGCATATATTGTGTATACTTAATTATATATTTTTTATATGATATATATTGTAGGTTTGGTCAATATATTGAATAATACATTCATTTGTAGAATTCACTTTGGATTTATTATTAGCGTCATGCAAAGAAGGAAAAATGAACCGTTGAGCGAATCGTTTGGGAGTCGTTCAGCAAAATAAGGTAAAAATAAATGCATATTATAAGACAATGAAAGTGTTTTTTGACCTTGCATGCATGTCAACCTGTTGTTGGGGACTCTCAAAACATGAACCTTTCATTACCCATAATAGGGGCACTTTACGTTTTTTTCCAGGTGAATTATCTGTTTCATTAAATCTCTGTTTCCCCGACAACAGATGCAGTAATTATACTCAGACGGCCACTAGCACCTGTCCTGTACTTATTTGAATCCCTGTGCATGTATTGTCTGTTTTCCAAAATGACACCGATCACCTATAAACTCTAGCTTCTGAAGCCACACACTGCTTTCCACATTTGGTTACTGCCTTTTTCTTTCTCTGTGTGAGTCTTTGACATCAGACCGGCTGTAGTCTGACGTACTGACAGGCAGCAGTTATGGTGACATGAGCCGTAATTCTCCTGCAGTACAGAGAGCACAGATGCTGATATTTCTCATCTTCTGCATTGATATGCTGGTGAAGATGAAAGAGAGATGAGTCTGTGTGTGTAGGAGGAGAGATGATGTGGGCTGCTTTGATTCTTGGTTTAGTCTTCCACATCTGCGATACGTCCTCGACTGCATGTTCACATGACAACGCATTAGTGTAGTTTTCGCTGCAAACTCGTATAAGTTGTCAAACTATCCATTTAAAGCATTAGATATATTGAAACTTGTGTTTCTAATTATGCATTTATGAGATGTAGGTGGCGGTGCTGCTGTGGCTGGTTCTCAGGGCATTGCTAAGGCAATTAAAGTTTAATAAACCATCACTGGGTGGATGTCTCAATAGCCATACAGTATAAACACACACTACAGCCAGATGTGATCATGCAATGTAAGCCTATAGTTGTTTTCTTTCCTTTTGTTTGCCAAGTAAAAAAAAGAAAGCCAATGTCAGAAGTGTCCAGTCCTGCTCAATCAGATGTTTCTGGAAGTTTTTAGTTTCTAGCGATCCTGTGAAGACCCTAGTTAGCGGGTTCAGGGCTTAGATTCATGCAATCACATGTTTAAGACTCTGTGTATTTTAAATAGTTCATTTTAAGGTGCTTGATTCAAGATGGAGTGCTCTGTTGCACATTCTTGTTAGAGGTCTGCACAGGCTCAAAACTGAAGCCCGAACCCGGCCCATACCCGAGATCGTCTGACCCGACCCGAGCGGCACAGTTAAATTTAGAGCCCGAACCCGACCCGAAATCACCCCCCACCGCCCAAAACGAATAAAAAAAAAAGGAAAAGATTGCATTTCACGATTGCATGCAAAGAAACGGATTAATCAAGGCTCTGCCATTTCACAAACATTTACCAGTTATGAAAGTTTGTGAACATCAGGTGCAGCGGTCATACATTCTGCCGAGTTTATGAATTTTGTATGGACAAGAAGATGATGACCGTGCAAATTATGGTCATTTTTTGTCAGTTAAGGCTCGTTAGCATTCTGTCTACTTTAAATCAGACATAAGATCTTAAATAAGATTGTATTTATTTGAATGAATTAATCATTTATGAGAGAGAGAGAGAGAGAGAGAGAGAGAGAGAGAGAGAGAGAGAGAGAGAGAGAGAGAGAGAGAGAGAGAGAGAGAGAGAGAGAGAGAGAGAGAGAGAGAGAGAGAGAGAGAGAGAGAGAGAGAGAGAGAGAGAGAGAGAGAGAGAGAGAGAGGAATGTTGAGCGTGCATGTGAACCTGCGTCTATGCGCGTCTCTCTACAAGCAATGAGGCTTAGTTACTTCAAAAACAGAGATTTTGCCGCCTCATTGCAGATAAATATAATGTTGTGACTTAGTCAGTAGCCTGTCGAAGCTATTTTACTAATAAAAGTTTCCGTGCTGTTTGTGCGCGATCTCTGATATGTGTGCGTCGTCTATGAAAGCAGCGAAGCCTCTGCATATAGTTTTGGTTTAGCTACAAACCCGACCCGACCGAGCCGAGGCTATCCATTAAACATTAACCCGAAGTATTTCGGGACCCGCGGTTCGGGTCGGGTAGCAGACCTCTAATTCTTGTGCTCTCTCTGGAATGGATGTGTGTGCTGCTGAGATTTTAGACCAGTTAGAGGTTATCCTTTAAGTTATTTATGAGGTTTTTAATAAAATGTAATATAAATAATTAGAATATAAAGAAAAAATAAACTTTTTTAAATTTGCAAAATATTGTTTACTTAAGTTAGGCGATAAAAAGAAAATAGCAGCAAAGCAATTAATTTAGAGATTGTTTCAAAATGAACATGTACTGTACCTGTAAATCGATATTGAATTAAATCGCAATAAGAATCAAATCAAGATTTTGTGAATCAAAATTGGATTGATTAGAGAAATCTGTCAATGATCAATAA
>CM050425.1:26827076-26884576 GCA_027564155.1 Gymnocypris eckloni scoliostomus
GCAGCTTGCGGTAGACCTCCAGTGAGACTTATCTAATTCCCTGTGTTTGCGTACCAAAACACAAATCCTTGACCAGATTTTATTGATTTGCTTTGAAGGCCATACATCGTGGTGAAAAATATCCAATGGGCACATCAACATAGACTAATGCAGTTATGCTCATTCTAGTGAGAATAATTACAGATTCTGTCATCTCTTGCCAAAGGCACTGTTCAATGCAACCAAGCCAGCCTCCCTGTGGAGCACCCCACATATGCAACAGTTATTTTAGCACACAGTCAAGTAAAACAGAGATGCAGATTGCATATGTGAGAATTTATGCAATACCGAACAAATAACATTCAGATACTTGCATATGAAAATATACTCATCCGACATAAGCACTGTGATCCAGATAGATTTAGCATGATTTTATATCAATTATTATTTCTTAGTCATATTTTAGCCTATAAAGTCTTCATGCGCTGCAGATTTCTGCAGACCACATAATTAACAAAGTTTCACAGATATCTTGCCCCCTGCATATTTGTTGCTTAAATAATTAAGATATTATTTTCCACAATACTGTAATGCTTTCGCCTGTTTAATGTATTTTACCATATATTAAAAAAAGCAAAATGCTGAATATTTTTTTCCCCACAGAAAATAAAAAATGCAAAGATTTCATGTGGACCTAAAGCTGTGGTCACCCTAGACTTTGGGGCATGCAGAATAGCAGACACTGTAACGAATGACACACATCATCACATCATGTGGCGCCTTTTTTAAGAACATAAATTCAACAAAAACAACAAGAAATAAAAATGTGAGAATTATACAATCTACTCCACTTTCCTCCAAACACTAAAAACCTGAAGCTTGAAAGATTTAGCTTTTTTAAGCTACTTCTCTAGTCACAAGTCTTTTCATTGAACATATTCGCAGGTTAGAGTTCACTAAACTTGAACTTCGGGATTCAGCAAACTGTGAAACTTCTTTATATTAGCGTGTTTCTAGGTCTCCTGCGTTTGCATGCGCATGAATGGAAGTCAGTGCAAACACAAATTTGCAAAATAAAAGTTGTTCAATAAAGTTCTTCCTGTAACATTTAGTCTGTACTTATGTTATAATAATACAAAATATGTTTATTTGACATAGTTGTAGAGCAAGATGATTGAGGAACAGCACATATTTGGGGAGTTTTGGTTACTTTCATGTTCCAAGTCATAAATGCTCAAACAACTACAGGAACGTGGCACCTCTCTGTCTGGATATAAAGCCCTCCCCTCCTCATCCAGCACCGCGCGTGTTTTCATCAGAACAAAGAAAACTCAATCTACATAGAGCAGGGGTCACCAAGTTCGGTCCTGGAGGGCCGGTGTCCCTACAGAGTTTAGCTCCAACCCTAATCAAACACACCTGAAGCAGCTAATCAAGGTCTTACTAGTTAAACTTGAAACATTCAGGCTAGTGTGTTGAGGCAAGTTGGAGCTAAACTCTGCAGGACACCGCCTCCAGGATCAAGTTTGATGACCCCTGACATAGAGGATTTCGAGAAGAAAACTAGTGGCCTTAGCCATTAAAACCATCTACTCAAGAAACAATAAATATGGATATTAATGTTGTACTCTGCCTTTCATATGCTTGATATGAATGTGATTATTTATGAAATGTGGAAGGTTTTAATCTGCGCCTTAAACTGTGTAGTATATGTACTCTGTGTGCCAACTGTGGTGTTTAGTCTCTAAAAGAAGCTATCGTCATCAGTAAATAAGTGGTGTAGATGACCGTTAAACGTTAGCATCATAATGTATGATTACAGCACGTATAAAAGGTAGGTAAGTATATATTTCATGTGATAAATTAAATATCATATGACGTGGGCTCGGACAAAAGAAGCTGTGCGGGGCGGGGCTCCGCCCCACAAGAACAATCTGATTGGTACAGCCGCCGGGGGCGTGCTGAAATCCGTCTGTTTAAAACTGATCACCAGTTCCAAATTCTCCCCACTTTCATCCCCGCGCTTCAACTTGCTTGCTCCCTGATGAACCAGAAGCTCCGGTCGTGCTGGACCCTCGCCTTAAACATCGGCCTGAGGAAGATAGCTAAGCGAACTCAAGACTTCGTAAATCCGTAACACCGCAGAACCAGCAGCTTAACAACGCTTTCCATCTCAACACAGAACCAGGCAACCGCCGATCGAAAAGAGGGCTTTCCCAGTGACGTCACGCAACAGCGCCGTGAACCATCGAGGTTTCCAGGAAACACAAGGAAACCACGTGGGACGGAAAGATCTTCGGCAAACTTTACATGAACGCAAGTAACCAAACAGAGTCTCTATATCTGAACTGGTGAATTGATCTGAATGCAGAAGAAGGCAGTGTCTCTTCGTGATCTTCTTGTGGTTTCAGTTATGAAATAGCAAAGAGTGCTACCTTAACCCTTCTTCTAACGTTAACCGTAGAGCTCTGAATATGTGTGTATGTGTATGTGTTTTAGTACGTTAGTCCATGTATTGTAGAATAGCAGTTAGTAAATAAACCTTGTTTCATGTATAAAGAATTATCTCTTGGATGTGTGATTTTCTAGTTCAAACTCATGCCAAAAAGATCGCGTTACCTCGCTCAAATTGTATAAAACCCTTTATTTTGTTTATCGTTGGCCACAAAAGCAAAATAAACTAAATTATAAAGATATACTGATGTTAGTGATCGCTGGTCGAATCGTTAATACAGTATAAATCATAAGTCAAAGATTAATATTATTTTAATCAAGCAATATTTTATCTGTAATCTAATGATTCCTCAGAGCTGAAATAATAGATTTGTTACATAGTGCCTTTCTACTAATTCAAGGACGCTTTACAAAAATAGAAAAATACAACAAAGTAGGTGGGAACAAATTAAAGTAATATAATTTGACAATACACTAGAAAAAATACAGTATATATATATAAAATAATAATAAGAAAAATATTATAATAATAATATAGCAGCAAAACAAAACAAAAATGGCAGATAAATCAACTGAAATCACTCATTGAAGAGTTTAGTCTCGAAGTCAGAGATATTGGATATTCTTAGGAAGAAAATTCAATAATTTGGAGGTGGCAACACTGAATGTCCTGCCTCCAAATGTTGACAGTTTAAAGTGGGGTACAATAAGAGAACTATCCTGGAGGACCTAGGCGAGTGAAGTGGGGAGTAGGGGTGAAGGGTATCAGATATATTGTGGAGAGCTTTGAAAGTGATAAGGAGGATTTGATATTGAATACGATATGTAACAGGCAGCCAGTGTAGACTGCAGAGGACAAGGATGATATATGAAGACCTTTTTTGAAAAGGCAAGAACCCTTGCGGCAGAATTTTGAATGTACTGGAGCTTATTCAAAAAAGTATTAGGAAGACCAAAAAAAAGAGAGCATTATTTACTGCAAGACTTGATGAGATGAATGCATGAACCAAGGTTTCAGCATCAGTGGAGCTATAAGCATAGGACGCAGTCTGGGAATGTTGTGGAGATGAAGAAAGGACAGTTTGGTGAGAGAAGAAATTTATGAAGTGAAGGAAAGTGTTGAATTGAAGGTGACTCCTAGATCGTGGACAGTAAGAGCAGTTTCAACCAGTTAGATCCAGATCCATCAATATCCAGTGACAGTAAGTAAATACAGCGGTGGGTGACAAGCAGCGGTCAGCAGATGAACTAGAAGTCAACCAAGTCACTACAGTCGAAATCCCAGAAATGAATATGTCATTCTTCCAGTCACAATATAGATCACCCTATTCCCTAAATCCAGCTCATATTTGTTCATGAAAGGTCTCAATCCACTACCATTCAAAATGTAGATCTACATCAGTCGAAAAAATGAATTAATCACTGTGGAAGTAAAATCAGCTCTCATTTTATAAACACAGCTGATTCACACAGATGTAGGTCAAACCGTAATACTGACTGTATAATAAATTGTGCTCTTAAATGCCAAATCCCCTTTGTTTATAGTGCACTAAGACAAAAAAAATCCTTCAGCGCACCATCAAATTACCCACAGGGGGACTCACATCCACCTTTCTACATATGAAGAGCTCGCAGCTGTCCTCTAAACAGTAGGGGCTGGAATAGCACAACCCAGGGCTAGAGTCATTAACTGAAGCACAGCCGTTAGCTAGGTCAGAGAGAGATGTGAAGGGCAAGGTCTTCATCCTAGAGAACCCCAGCATTGTGATGACTCCACATTTTCATGCAGTCAGTGGGTATAGGCACCCTATCAATGGCAGATGAAGCTAATACATGCACTGTAATATTTTAAAAGGCTTGATAAGTCGCACACTTAATGCAACGCTTGATTTCGCTGCCAAGCAGCCAAGGTTTATCCACACTGCAGATGTGGTTTCACTGGCGGACTTAATAGCTTTAAGTGGCTTGGTATTATTCCCATTCAATGTGCTGACTAAGCCACGGGCAGAATTCCTCAACTGTTCCAGGATCCCCCCCTGAAGCAAAGCTTCTAATGTAATTAAAGGGTAAAAGCTTTTGAAAACAAATTCTACTCTGTCATGATTAAGAGTTGGCAAACCTGTTTACATTGAAATATCGTCTATGTTTAAAGGCAGCGGAGAGACAAAACACTCCCATTAACTCATCCTTAAGCAAACGGTCTATGTTTTCCATTTGAGCAGCACTGCATGGGTGTCTAGGGAAAACGGGGCTAACAATCTCTCCATGACATCACCGAAAGCTACAGCGGACCTCGCTCATACAACCTCTCCTCAGACGACTTAAGCTCGCAGATCAATTACAATAATGAATATTTATTTGTAGCAGATCAGTCACTGCCACTTGTACAGCTTGAATGAGAAAATTAAAAGTTGGAGGTGGGGGTGAGGGGTGGGGAACAAATAGGCGAAAATGGCTTACTTGGATGGCGTTCAAATAATATTACTGGGGATCCTAGAGGAAGGCGCAGAGGCTGGTTTTTGGCAGTGGTGGCTGTTACAAAATCCTCTCTAAGTCTAATCACCTGAATAAATAAGATGGATATTGATTTGCTTATATTAGCATTTTGAGTCTCGTAGGGACATTGATTTGGCGGACAGAAAACGGTTCTGAGGTCAGTTTTAATTAGCATATGGATGTTGCTTGGTTATTCAGTGTTTATAACGCTCCAAAACAATACTCTGAGGACTTTATCAGGACTTCAAACTTATGCTCCACTGGGCCTTTAATTCAAGTAAAATATGAAACAATTGGCTCAGATTTTGCCAACACAACAGATCCAGCCACTTACTGTAATAACTTCCAAGAGTGAAACTAGTTTAGCGTGAGTAGTGCAAGTGATTTTGGGGATTCTGACCAAGAGGAATACAACATACTGTATTGTCATAAAACTTTCAATACAGCATTTACATAAACAGTTGATGAACACTTGATGGAATACTATTATTCTGGAGTCTGAGGTTAATCATTTTTTCAAAAAGGTAAAATGTTTGTATTTATTAAATCAATTAAAGACATCTATGTAACAAAAGTACAAAATATGTTCAAATTAATTAATTATTTTAAACTTGCAATTCATTAAAGGAATGTGAAAAAAATATAATGACAGTTTTCAACACTGATAATGATAAGAAATGTTTATTGAGCACCAAATCAGCAAATCAGAATGATTTCTGAAGGATCGTGGCTGCTGAACATTCTGCTTTGCCATCAATAAATGCCAGGAATAAATTACATTTTACAATATAAATTTAAATAGAAAACAGGTATTTTTACTTAGTAATAATATTTCACAATATTACTGTTTTTACTGTATTTGTATCAATACTGATTATGTATTAAGTATAAGTCATGTTATAAAATAATTAATGGACATTCATGGTAGATACAAATTGTAAAATATTTTAGAAAAAAAAACCTTTTTTGGTTCTTCAGTGGATTAATTATCCAAATTACAAAGAGTTAGAATTGATTTTTCTCTTGACTTGTCTGCCATCTTGATTTGTTTTCACTGAGCTAGTTGCAAAGTATCCTGCGACTATCTTCTCTAAGACTCATGTGATATATCTTTAGAATTTGTAAAGAAAGAAAAAGGCATCATAGTTAAGTTATTTTTTGGAAAAGCATTCGTAAGGGATAGGGTTAGGGTTAGGGTTAGGGTTAGGTTAGGGCAGCGGTTCTCAATTCCCGTCCTCGCGCCCCCCCCCGCTCTGCATATTTCGTATGTTACTCTTATCGCTTCAGATGTTTGTTCTATTGGAACGTAAGCGCCCTGCGAAGTGGACATCACAGGATATTCCGCCATGATTCCAGTTCGAAGCGAACGGATATATTCCATTCAAAGTGCATTGAAGTGTGCGAGACGTGAAATAAAATTGTATATATTTACAGAGGTATATGATGTCACACTCGTCCGTGCGTGAAGACGTTGTGCAGCACAAATCCATGAATGAATGTTCCCGAAATAAAGTAAACTTCAGCGGATTTCCCTGCTCAGGGAGTAGGGAGCAAATGAACCCTGTGTGAGGGAGCAATGGATCCTGTGTAGGGAGCAATGGACCCTGTGTAGGGAGCAATGGACCCTTGTGTAGGGAGCAATGGACCCTGTGTAGGGAGCAATGGACCCTGTGTGTGGGGAGCAATGGACCCTGTGTAGGGAGCAATGGACCCTGTGTAGGGAGCAATGGACCCTGTGTGAGCAATGGACCCTTGTGTAGGGAGCAATGGACACTGTGTGAGAGCAATGGAAACTGTGTAGGGAGCAATGGACCCTGTGTAGGGAGCAATGGACCCTGTGTAGGGAGCAATGGACCCTGTGTAGGGAGCAATGGACCTGTGTAGGGAGCAATGGACTGTGTAGGGAGCAATGGACACTGTGTAGGGAGCAATGGACACTGTGTGAGGAGCAATGGACCCTGTGTGAGGGAGCAATGGACACTGTGTAGGAGCAATGGACACTGTGTAGGGAGCAATGGACCCTGTGTAGGGAGCAATGGACCCTGTGTAGGGAGCAATGGACCTTGTGTAGGGAGCAATGGATCCTGTGTAGGGAGCAATGGACCCTGTGTAGGGAGCATGTCAATCGGAACACAGTTCATGCATGGAGCGCACTTCTAACAAGCTGATTATCTAAATCAGGTGTTAACAAAGAGAGACATGCAAAATATGCAGAGCGGGGGGGCGCAAGGACTGGAATTGAGAACCTCTGGGTTAGGGTTAGGGTTAGGGTTAGCACATGAGCCATGAGCACAACTTTGATGCACTATGTTACTGCTGCTGTAAGAAGTTCACTAGGTTTTGGTACATATGGAATGTATATTGTCCTGTTGCAGCTACACAAATAAATGAACAGTAGGTGAAAAATAATCGGATGGTTCTCTCAATAAAAGATTCGCAGTATGAAACATAAACTGAGCTGAGAAAGTGGATTTTCTCTATTCTTTCTCGAGGCTGAGTGAAAACTCATTCCTGAAATCCTTCAGGGACATTTCGGGCATGAGATATGCAATATCAATAGCCCTCATCTCTTAACTGAGAGCAATAAACCTTTTCCTATTATTGCTGTGTCAGCAAAAAAATCCAGGGAGAGACTCATTATGAAGTATTTATATGTATGACATTATTATTATTTCATTCATGGCATTAATATCCTTTATGATTTCCCCAGCAGCTGGCTTTTTACAGATAACCACCCAAAATGGCAGCAATAATATCTCGCAACTGGCTTGAATCAAGACATTTTTGCACATAAAATTGTTCCACAAATGAAATTAAAGTTTGCCAGGGGTTTGTAGATGAAGAATCTCTCCTAGCATGTTTCTCAAAACAAGTAAAAGTGACAAAATGATTGACATATGAAGCTCTAATTCAGGCTCACAGTAATGTCTACTCACACGCAAAATAACACACAAAAACACATCTGTGGACACACAGCTAACACAGCTCATCCTGGTAACGAACCAAATCAGAGAGAGGAGGAGGTTACCAATTAAGCTGCAGAATTGTTCTCTAGAGATGCTCACATTAATTAAACTTACATGACATCAAAATCTGCATCTTACAGTATATATCAAAATATAATCATGTTGAAGCTTTTAATTGCTGGAATAGTTTTATATATATTAAAGTGACAAAAGGCTGACTGAAAGCAACAAGAACCACTCAGACATTCATTAGCAATCACACAATACAAAGGTCATCAAAGGTCAATTCATTAAGATTGAGCCATTTGTGCACAATCTTGATTTGAGAGCTCTCCAAAAAGAATGTCGTTAACATTATCGCACATTGTAATGGGTTCAAAACCCAATTAGAGACATCACTAATGCAAGCATCGATTCCAGTCAAAATGAATCATCTTCTTAACCAGCTAAGCGCTGAGAACAATACTATGAAAGACCATTTCAACCACATAAGAAAACAAATAATGGTTATACAAATTATAATTACAACATAAATCGAAATTATGAGATTAAGAATTTTTTTTCACATAAAAAATATCTCATGATTAGCATCCCATAATTTCAAACTTTTATCTCATAATTATCACGTAGCATCTCAATAAGACTTTTAATGTCTTGATTATTTACCAAGCATGATTTATTTCTTCACAATAGAAAATACAGACCAGTAACAAAGTGCTGTTCTCTATAAGGGACTAAATGCAAATGTTTTGACCAGCATGAATTTGACATCTACACGTATTGGCACATTTATACAGTTACTGACACACGGACCAATCTTTATGAGTCATCTCATCTCTTCCTCACACTTATGAAAGAGTTTTGCAGGTTTAGTGGTCTACATGAGATTACATGAGCAGTTTTGTTGCTGATGAAATAAAAGCAGAAGTTTAAGATTGAAACTACATTTAAAAGATCAATTCATATGCTTGTTATGTTATGTGTAACGTTGCATACAATTATTTTATTTCTGACGGATGGGCAAAATAAAGGGGCTAGAATTTCTAAGCAGGGCATAAATGCAAATTAGGCGTCTGTCAAATGAATGCACAATGATGAAAAAGATGTTGATTAAGTTGAAGCGTATGAATATCGACTGTTAGCTGGTTTGTCCATACAATGAATATCGGTAACGTTAAAATAAAAAAGAACATAAATCCAAGTTTTCTATAGCGATACGTTCGCTCTATATCATGAGCATTTAAACGATTATTCACTATCAATTCAAATAATTTATCAAATAACGTTTGCATAAAAAAATAGCACTACTTCAGGAACTTCAAACCTCATTAATTTATGCGCATCATGTGACGACAAGAACACCAATGAGGTTGAATATAATTCACGTAATATCACAATACATTAAATGATAGCAAAATATTATTATTAAATGTGTTATATTGTTTAATGGTGTGTTTAAAGAACACATAAAATGCTACTTGTGAAATTATATTTTTTTATTAATTTTTTTTACAATTTAAGTCCAAAGGCCACAAGGCCAAAAGTAGTGATTTTGTTATTTGTGCACGCATCATTCTTAAAAAAAAAGATTAAAATGCCCTTTAATCAAAACATTAGCCTGCCTCCCATAAATCATAAATCCATGGACCTGATTATAAGATGAATCAACAAGACAACATTTAGCCATGTCTGATTATATCATAATTACTTACTAAGCAACTGAGGCATTTAAAGTTGACATGAACTTAATCAAGACATTCTAAGCCGTACCTACTGTGAATGATGCCCTTGCTACACAACAGATGGTAAATACATGCATGACTTCACAGAAAATCTCCTGAACCTTAATGAATTTTAGCCTCAGATGAGCAAAAATGTAATTCCACCACTGACCCAAAAGCAGCCAGAGCATCTACATCTGTTCGCTGTCCAGACATTTCCTCCCCCTTCATCATCATCAACACACCATCAGTGCTAAGACGACTCTTGAATCACACACACACACACACGTGCTAAGACGACTCTTGAATCACACACACACACACACGTGCTAAGACGACTCTTGAATCACACACACACACACGCGACTCTTGAATCATCACACACACACACACACACACACACACACACACACACACACACACACACACACACTCACACACACACACACACACTCACACACACACACACACACACACACACTCACACACACACACACACACACACACACACACACACACACACACACACACACACACACACACACACACACACACACACACACACACACACACACACACACAAAACATTTATTCTTAAAATACACTGTACATTATATCCAATTTGTGATTTTAAAGATGTGGTTTCAGATGGTAACAGCCTGTAGTCACAATTATTTTACAGTGGAGAATGCATCATCAAAACCATAATTATTGAGAAGAGGAGGCAAGGCAAGCCTTTCAAAAGCACTCAGAGAGCACATTTATATGGAGATAAAACATCAACCCCAACATTCCTGAAAAGGGACTTTCACATCACTGCTATACTGAGTTCAACCCGTCACCTTGAACTGTGAGTGGCAACCCAGTGTCTTTCAGGCAGCACTTGCAATCTGATGCCAATATTGAGAGTCTGCCTCATGAAGAAGCAATTGAAATTCGGTTTAAACCACATGTCCGAAACAAGTCAAGGTGAGGAAGAACTTTGTTATGAAGGGTTTTTTACCCCCACAGTGAAACATGTAGATTATTTGATTTAGTTCTTCATGGTTCCCAAGTAACATCACAGCCTGCATCATTCATATATAATGTAATGTGTGGAGGTGTTGATATAATTGTAAATGCAGCTCATCCAATCAGAATTTGGAATTGGAACCATTTGGAAACTTTTTGGAACCTGGAATTGGAACCTATCTATTTTTAATGTTAGTCTTTTGTCTTTGACTCATAATATATATAATGTAAGATTTACTGTGGTTTTATCATTTGTAAATATGATTTTACACAATATTATAAGACCTCATATAATATTTTGGTCATATATACCACTACATTAAGTTGAAATAAATATCCAGTCATAGAAAAAAGACACAGGTTTTATATCAAATTTACAGCAAAAAAACTTTGAGTCTCGCTACTTTTACTGAATGGGGCAGAATATGTTTTATACAACATGTGTTTCAATCTTTGAATGCACCACTGCTAAGGCACAAAGGAACCCTTGTCTGGCCTGTGAAGATTTCCAGTCACTAGACCTCCATTACAAAGGTTCCTTTGACCCACTGCAAGAAAAAAGCTAAATATTGAAAAACCGTATCAGTGCAGGGGTTAGCATTTAGCAATCTGGTTCGTACCTTCTGTCTGGCCCTGGTCAAATTGCATTTTGCAGCACACAATCTGGTTATTCGAAAATGGAGAAAAGAGTGCAAAGAAAAAAACAATCTCTTGTCATCACCATTGCTCATCATCATCTTATTGTCAGAGTGTGGAGACAATTCCCGTCCGTGACCTTTAGCAGTGCAGGGCTTATGCTAGTCCTCCACGGAAATTCTCAGCTTGTTATTTTAAAGTAAACACAGCATAATCAAATTGATTGTGTGTTTTGCATTAGGTGCTGTGGGGTACATTATATATTAATGTTAAACACAGACTTGCCTTCATTCCCCTGACAATAATGTAACATCGGCTTAATGTGTTAGTGTATGAAAAGCGCTCATATGTTACACGTGGATGCCAAGAAGTGACATTGTCCAAGAAAACTCTCATCGAAATACTAAAAATGACGACGTCACTCAGTTTGAGCTAGCAAGTGTGGGTGTGTAAAGGGAGCACAGGTAGATCGGGCTGCAAATAACTTTTGGTGTCCATTGTTAAGGCAGTATGTTTACAGTGATAGCTGCCCTGAGGGCTGGAGGAGTGGGCAGCTGCTGAAACCTGTCCACCAACAGCATGTCAAACCTCCGTCTGATACCTCCCCGTGTCTGCTTGCTTCCACAGCAGGTAATTGAAATGCTCAGCTCACCAGCACTCTTATTGGATTCTCCTCTGCCAACATCTCACTCACTTTTCTGTGAGAAAGCCAGTGCCAAGGCTTGTTTTCCTGATTTGTTTCCTTGCTGCTCCTTTCCCCTTCACCTTGTTTTGGTTGCTGAGCCTTCAGCGTGGACATGATGAGCTCTGTGTGTGGTTCAGCAGCACGGTCATCCCAACAGACTCTCTCATTCCCTCTCCATGCCTTGTTAGGACTGTGCTGTATTGTCTGACAAGGTCTTGATTTATTGGACAGTCTGTTCCTGGGGTTTCATCGCTGTCTTTCAATTGCCATTACCAAGCAGGCTTATTTCAGGAAAGTGCTCACTCTGATCTTTAGGTTCGACTGTCTTTACATGTCTCAGCTTCACTTCTTTTGAGAGGTTTAGAAGCTAAATTAATGGAAAGACAGTAGTTACAGTACAGGTGCAGAAGATATACAGTAGTGGTTCTCAACCAGGGAACTGAAGCCTGCGAGCCTCAGCAAACTTCCAAGATTATTTAACAAAACAAGCATTACAAATCTGAATATTTCTTATGTTAATTCAACCCCTCAACAACTGTTTCCACTGTCCTGTAGGACCTGAATATATGAGGATGCAAATTAATAACATTGTATAACTTCATGGGCATTTCTTTATAATTAATATACATTTTATATTTATGGCAAGCTCTAAAATATTTAATTGGGTAGAAATTGTCAGTACAAACATACACTCTTAAAAATAAACTTGCTTCAAAGGTTCTTCACAGCAATGCCACAGAGGAACCATTTTTCATTCCACAAAGAATCATTCAGTCAAAGGTTCATTAAAGAACCACATCTTACCTTTTATAATCTGAAGAACCTTCTTTTGCCACAAAGACCCTTTGTGAAACAGAAAGGTTAAAGGTTCTTTACAGAACCATTTAGACAATAAAGCTTCTTCTATGGCATCGTGAAGCACCTTTATTTTGAGGAGTGTATTCTTAAAAATCATTATCCTTAATATTTACCAAATAAATAAGAAAAGTCATGTAAATGAACATTCAGCTCCTAAAACTTCTGGAATATTATCATTTCATTTGCAGAAACCAGGAGTATCTGACATTTCAATATTGTTGTGGGCAATGAAGGGATTTGAACTCAAAAAGATTAAGAACCACTGTAATATGGATAAAGCAAATATGTCTAACTTACTTGAATAATACCTACATTTCAAAACTGTGGGCATCATGGAGTTAGTCCGTCCTTTTCATTTACACTACATTACCAGAAGTATTGGATTAACCCCTTCTAGTGAAAGGTTTGACTACTTTAGTAATTTCCATGAGTACAAATCTTAATGTTTAAGCATATAATGATATTGTAGGGAATCTAATTGTATAGCAACAGTTTGGACAGAACTCTTTTCTATTCTAACATGACAGTGTCTCTGTGTATAAGACAAGAATCAAAGAGAAATGATGATTCAGTCAGTGTGGAAGAACTTGACTGGTCTGCAGTGGTCTGAACACCTCTGGTGTGACTTTAAATGAGCCACAAACTCATCACCAAACACTAATGACTTGTACATATGTGTTCAGTCCTTTCATACACTTCAAAACTGATTAAACATTAAGATTTGTACTCATGGAAATGATTAAAGTAGTCAAACCTTTCATTAAAAGGGTGCATCTAGGAAGGGTTTGAACTGGATGTTGGAACATGCAGCAGGAGTTTGCTTCATTCAGAAACAGCAGCTTCAGTGCGGTCAGGCGAGGACATAGAGAATGGTGTCTAGTTTTTCATAGGTGTTCAGTGGGGTTTAGATGAGTGTGTGTAGGCCAGTCAAGTTCTTCCACACTATGCTCAGTAAACCATCCAAATGGGCTTTTATATGGAATAATAAATACAAGTATTCATTAGACTGATTACCCAACAATCGTGAGGATAAAGCAATATTCTTAATGAATATATCTCAAATTAAAATGCAGTGGTGAGTCTGTGAAGCCAATATGACTAGTGAGGTGACTAAGCGAGGTAACATGTTTCTGTCTCAATTATTCCTCAAACAGCACTGTGTATGAATTAATGGAGAGACTACTTTGACCAACAAGAGTGGTGTGTTTCTAAAACAAAGAGAACACAGTAACCTGCAACCTTTATTTGCATAAAGATTGGAATAAAAGAGAATAAATAGCATTACAAATTATACAAGGCATATTTGATGGAACTATAAACGGTGCACTGGTAAGTGGTTGCAATCAATTTATTTTAGCTACATTTAAATAAACAAAAGTAGTTGACTAACTTTCAACATTATTTTTTATTTATTTAAATGTACCTAAAATAAATTGTTTGCAACCACTTACCTTAAAAAAAAATTATATAATGTTTTCAGTGTATAGAGTTACATCTGAAAAATAAAACAATAATATTTTAAGCCCCATCTAGTTCTGTGGATGGGGCTTAAAATACATTTGAGGAGATTACATTACTGTATGCTAGATGTACCTGACAGTTATAGGTGGAGCTTAAAGAAAATGGTAGTTGCGTTGCTGTCTTTGCAGGGTCAGAAAGCTCTCAGATTTCATCAAAAATATCATAATGTGTGTTCCGAAGATGAATGAATGTCTTAGGGATTTTGAAGGATTACATGGCTGGGGTTAATTAATGACAAAATGTTCATTTTGGGTGAACTATCCCTTTTGCCTGTTAATGTCCATATCTATAAACACATCTGGTGTTATGTATCTCAAAAAATAAAATCTGACTGATCTAGGTCACTACTATCCCAACTAAAGAGTTACAATTTTGAATCAAGTGAAACAGACACTGAAAACTATCCATAAGCTCTTTATTGAGCTGTACTGGATCAAAAAAAAAATGCTGCATGTTTTGAAAATTATGCATTTCTGAAAATGTTAAGTGCATTTTCAAAGGTTGGTTTATCAGGTCTCTGGAGAGCTCTGTGTTTGCTGAGCAGAGAAACGTTTACTCTGAGGTGTTTTCTCACGGTAAAGGGATTTTACACTACATGGAAGAGAAGGGTGAATTCTCAACACCCCCCACCCGCCCAACATGACCCCAGACTAGGGGCATCCCAAAGCGCCCTTGTTGTGCTGGGATTCATTTTATCACTGTGGAAGATTCTCATCTTTTCATTTCCTCTGTGAATGCAATTCTCGAACGCTGGTAACGTGTGATTTCCACAGCACAAAGTGAAAGGTCAACACTAAAGTGCTTAAGAGAGATAGATGAGAATATTTCAGTGATGGAATATTTCCATGTAATGTAGATTTCACATTTACCAGTATGTGTTTATTTGTATGACACAGCGCTCGGTGGAAATGTTTAGTGCAACTTGAGATATCCAGTTAGGGTAACCAACTCAATAAATCACTATTATTGGTCTCAAAAGAAGCCGCTTGGTCTGTGGTTATCACAAGGAGGGCAGCTCATTGATTTGTGTTGACTCTCAAATAAAATGTGTACTGCAAATATCTGACGAATTGCCCATCATTTACAAATATGCTATAGGAAATGAGATCATGCTAAAATGCAAGATAAAATACTTCCCAGACACATGCATCATCATCATCATAACCAGGTAATGCTAAATACCTGGGTTTGTTAGAATAAGCTCTATCAGCAACATTTGGGGTATAATGTTCATTATCACATACTCAGTCCCTTTATCAAACAATAATTCTTTTTTTACAGTAATGCACTGAATATCACAAAAAGTATTTGTGTTGTTGAGGAATTGGCGCAAAATACAAATGCAATATCATATTATTATTGGAGGTAATAGTTGCCAATTATCTAAAGTAGAAATTATCGAAAATAAATGATCTAATTATTATTATTATCATCATTAAACCAGCTTTGTTTTAGTAAAAGGTATATAGCATCACAGAATTCATTAATATTTTGAATTATCCTTTACATTTTAATGTATTTATTTCATATAGCCTTAGTTCATTTTTTATTGCAGTTTAGCCATTTTAGTACTTCTAGTTATTAAGTTTTTCATCTAATATTTATATTTTATTTAAGCTTTATTGCAATGACTGAAAACACAATAACAATGATCTAAACAAATAATTTAGTCACATTTCCTATTAAGTGCAAAGTCATGTGACCTTTTTGATGAGCATCAAAAATATACAATACTTTCTTTAATCTTGGAAATTATATTCACATTTTGGTATTTACAAACTGTATTTGTAATAAAATATCCCAAATTTTACAATAGTTCCTCTAGTAAACAGTGGTTTGAAGATAATTACAAAACATCTCTTTCTGGCATCATGTGAACAGGTTTCTGGCCAATGTTGTCATGACAACAGAGTAGAAACACTGCATATAATTCCATCACACTACTCTAATTTTAATTCAGATACTGTTGTGTCTGAATGTATTTTAGAGTTAATTTCCATTGTAAGCACATTATATTTATCTGTGATTCTTTTTAAAACCAAGAGACACATCAAAATAATTTTCTGTTGCAATCAACATTACTGTAATAAATACAGTTGATAGAGCTGAAAATGTAGTGAACCTTTAGGGTCAAACAGACAGGCTCCGTAATTGTTAAATGATGTCTTGTGAAGCTTATGTAAGCACATCAAAGGAAGGGGTCTGGGACAGGTGTGACGTAGCCGAGCTGTATAATGAGATTAGCATCCTCTTTGTGTTTGATGCAACTCAATCAAGCAGATCCCGAAGGTTTATGACTCTATTACGGCCTGTGACATGGACAGAGGAGGGCCGGGGTCCTGTCCCTGTGTCTCGGGCATCAGACGCTCACCCTGTGATGAACTAGCTGTTTGGAGGACATCAGATTACAGAAGAGGGCTGGAAGAGAGAGTAACAGCATACAGCCTCCTGTTTAATGCATTTATTTGACAGTGAGAAAATAGCCAGACAGATGAATGATCCTGGAGAGGACAGTGCTGTGAGTGAATGCTTGTGGGATCAGCTTTTACGTTTTTAGTTTGAGGGTGAAAGAAAGAACCATCAATTAAGACCCGATCACACTAAGAACAATAACTTTAACCAAGTTTTAAATATCATTCTGGAACAAATTCTTTAGGTGCATGTTTTGTGGGCAAAAAGTCCATTGTCCATTGTCAGTAGTGGAGCAATGTATAAAGCACAGCTCATCCAAAAGTCACCTTAAAAGCATGCATATAAATATTCATATTTATTTGATATTCCTGATTCGTGGATGGATTCAGACTGAAATCTGGTGTGATTTCACCCACAAAAAATCCCAGAATAATGTCATATTTGTCATCCATTGAGTCATTTTTTTTGTCTTGCTGACCAATGATGAAAAGATTAACAGCCGGTCAAAATCCATTGAAAGCATGTTTGAAGTAATCATATATCATAACGCTAGAGTAGTATTACTGAATATGGTATGCCATTATTAGTACAAATCCACAAAACCTTTTGGTAACACTTTACAAACACTGTACAGTAGTCAACATGAACTGACAATGAAAAATACTTTGAAAATGTTACTTTCAAAAATTAGCACTACATTACTGAAATCAAAAGTGTGTCTGTAGAAATGATTCAATAAGCAGAAGGTAATAAGAACTAAATGATTATCTGTATTTTTCTAACTAATGTTAAACATGATTAAATACGATAATGAATGTATTGTTCAATGCTATTTAATGTTAGTTGAAGAAATGTATTTAAACTTAATATTTTGACAAATTATTCCCAATCAAAACCCAGTTCAGACCAAAGTTATTTTGTATTTTGTCCACCCTTTTTAGCCATTTTTATGATAATCAAATGCCAGAAAAATATTAGTAATTCAGTGTCAATGCCAATTTACTGGAATATGAATAATGCATTAACACACACACACACACACACACACACACACACACACACACGTATGCACACACACACGCACACCACACACACACACACACACACACACACACACACACCACACACACACACGCAACACACACACGTTGTTTACTTGTTCCTAACTGTTGGACATTTTTAGTCTTATATTTCATAGATTTTATTTGGTAAATGGTTATATTTCTTTGCCTGAGCTTGATCAATATCCTTTTTCAAATGTTTTAAATCCTCCCTGTTATGCAAAAAGTTATTTTAAAAACTTTCTACATTTTATGATGTCCAAAAGGCACCAAATGTCAGGAATAGCCCATAAATCTTTTAGTTTTTTTGTTTTTCAATTCATAATTTCACATGGTAATGTCAATGATTTATGGAGCGCTAAACTAGAACTGACCTGACCTTTTCTTTTCATAAAGCTGGGTATCTTAATCCGTGCACAGGCCATGCATAAAACACAAAGTGTTTGGAAGTTTTCCACATGCTGGAAGAAACACGTTCAGCAAGCAGCTGTTTAACAATTCAAGAACAAAACCATTTATTATTTTTCCATTCTTAAAATGCCCATATTACACATGATAATGTTATGGTAAGCACATGGGCAAAAGAACACCTAAAGAAATGTTCCTCTTTATGAATAATGACACAGAGCTTGTAAAGGTGTACTGTAATCTAGCGGGAATGGCTAAGTGACTTTGTCCCCGTGGTTCCAGACACACAGAGCTGTTTCCTGGGTAGTTCATTCACAGCTACTGCAAAGATGATGAGCTCACAGTATGGGCTAAACAGCACTCTCACTTCAGCTGCCATCCTTTGAATTACATCATAAATCACTCATAAGTGGGGAACAAAAACGTTCCTGTGTTTCAAGCATAAAACACCGGTGTTAGGTTGATGGGAGTTATGGGAGTTTTCCACCTTGCAGAAAAGTCATTTTATGGGCAAAATAAGAGATTCCGAGCAGTCTATTTACCGGATGCCGAACAGATGAGCAGTACTGCGTAAGAAGCTTAAGTGGAAAAACTGAGAAGTCAGTGGTCTGTTGAGGAAAGCTCATCATAAACTTGGTCAGTTCACCCACACTCTCAAGACCCAGAGAGCCAAAGAACTGCTCGAGAGTTTAAGAGGCTTACCTCCTCATCAAACACACACATAAATCTAGATGCATGAGTGCATACACTTCAGACCAGCATACAAATGTATGATTTACATCCCCGTTTGTCAGTTTGAATTTTAAGGACAAAGCGATTAGAACCACTAAAGCACAACCCATAACAGAAGTGGCAATTATGAGGAAAACTAATTAGCAGATGTGTGCAGCTAAACAGGATTGAGAATCTATAAGACTCACTCACCTTCTAGCAAATGCACAGTTCAGATACAATTACTGATGGGTGAGTCTGCTGTTAATCTGTGGGCTTGAAGGATTAATGATGATTAAAGGGTTAACACATTCGCCCCCATTTTTAACCCAACTCTTAGTCTCAACAAATATAAATCACTGATCTGCTGTAAGTTAATCAATAAGTGCTTACTGTAAAAGGAATTAGCATTTTACATTAGTCAGTGCATTGTATGCTTGTGGAAGGTTGTGGTGACATTATTCATGACATTATCCATTTTCCACACACAGGCTGCTTTGTTTATCGTATATGGATGTTTCTTCTACTTTTGTGCCCGAGAGGCTGGTTTTTAATCAAATTAACTTTATTATATGAGGATCACATTAAAACTGTGCAACTTTTCAAGTTCCAGACAAATGCATTCGATCTTAAAATCTTAAAATATGAATTATTGCTTGATTAAAACTATGTAATATAAACAAATTGTGAAATAAGCAACAACTATTTAAATATTCATTGTGAGAAAATTATTTTTCAAAATATAACACCAACAATTATTTCAGTAAACTACTTTGTTACCATCGTGACAACCGTGTCAGTGAAGAGCATACTTGTGATGTGAAGATAACAAAGAATGTTTTTGAACATAATTGCATTGTGTATTATGCATTGTGCATTATTATTCCAATGAAGTCAAATTATGCACAAAAGTGTAAAATTAATTAACTGTGTTTTTAAGATTAATAAAAATAATAGCCTTAGCAAGACCCATAGGCAAATGTAGCCTAATACACTGAACAAAATTATAAACGCAACACTTTTGTTTTTGCCCCATTTTCATAAGCTGAACTCAAATGAATCGGTTTTCACTGTACAGGGCAGATGGCAGACAGCGTGTATGTTGGTGAGCGGTTTGCTGATGTCAACATTGTGGATCGAGTGGCCCATGGTGGCGGGGGTTATGGTATGGGCAGATGTATGTTATGGACAACGAACACAGGTGCATTTTATTGATGGCATTTTGAATGCACAGAGCTGCAGCACGGTGGTTAAGACCATACAGCGGTTTAACAGGACAGGTTCCTCTCAGAACAGGCCTCGCCATGATCGACCCAAAGACGCTGAGTGCACGAATTCAGCGTCATATCCAGAGGTTGTGTTTGGGAAATAGATGCATGAGTGCTGCCAGCATTGCTGCAGAGGTTGAAGGGGTGGGGGGGTCAGCCTGTCAGTGCTCAGACCATACGCCGCACACTGCATCAAATTGGTCTGCATGGCTGTCGTCCCAGAAGGAAGCCTCTTCTAAAGATGATGCACAAGAAAGCCCACAAACAGTTTGCTGAAGACAAGCAGACTAAGGACATGGATTACTGGAACCATGTCCTGTGGTCTGATGAGACCAAGATAAACTTATTTGGTTCAGATGGTAGATGGTGTCAAGCGTGTGTGGCAGCAACCAGGTGAGTACAAAGACAAGTGTGTCTTGCCTACAGTCAAGCACATGGTGGTGGGAGTGTCATGGTCTGGGGCTGCATGAGTGCTGCTGGCACTGGGGAGCTACAGTTCATTGAGGAACAATGAATGCCTAATATTTACTTTGACATACTGAAACAGAGCATGATCCTCCCTTCGAAGACTGGGCCGCAGGGCAGTATTCCAACATGATAAAGACCCCAAACACACCTCCAAGACGACCACTGCCTTGCTAAAGAAGCTGAGGGTAAAGGTGATGGACTGGCCAAGTATGTCTCAAGGTCTCAAACATCCACCAGCTCCGTGATGTCGTCATGAAGGAGTGGAAGAGGACTTCAGTGGCAACCTGTGTAGCTCCGGTGAACTCCATGCCCAAGAGGGTTGAGGCAGTGCTGGAAAATAATGGTGACCACACAAAATATTGACACTTTGGGCCCAATTTGGACATTTTCACTTAGGGATGTAGCCAAAAATTCATCACCAAACACCAATGATTTTTACATGTGGGTACAGTCATTTCATACACTTCAAAACTGTTGCAACAGAGGAAATACACTTTTTAAGTACATGAATTATGTTTCCATCTTTGTTGCCACAGTTTGGAAGAGCCTTTTTCTCTTCTAAAGAAGGGGTGTCAGTACTTTTGTCCATATAATGAATGTACAAGTCATTGGTGTTTGGTGATGAGTTTGTGGCTCATTTAAAGTCACACCAGAAATGTTCAGCTGGGATTAGGACTTATCTTTCTGTAGACCAGTCAAGTTCTTCCACACTGACTGAATCATCATTTCTCTTTGATTCTTGTCTTATACACAGAGACACTGTCATGTTAGAATAGAAATGGGTTCTGTCCAAACTGTTGCTATAAAATTAGAAGTACACAATTCCCTAGAAATATCATTATATGCTTAAACATTAAGATTTGTACTCTTGGAAATTACTAAAGTATTCAAATTAGAAGGGGGTGACCCAATACAACCTGTCAATGAATGTTGATATTATAGAAGTAAATATGAAAGATTACACATGTTTTTAAAATATTTATTATGAAAACATATATACACATACTGAGTTTCTGTATATATGTTGTTTTAATAAAGTTGCTTATATAAATAAATATATATTGTTGACACATATAGTTGCTACTACCTTTTAAGTAAGAAACTAATTTCAGCATTAATTAACTTCATATACATATGGGGGACAGAGGAGTTGGCCACTTTATTCCAAAAATATTTAAAACTCCATTTGCATCACCATCACTTCCAATATAAAGTGTTATTATACACAATCCATTGTTTGGGGTGCAGTGAAAATGTTCGTTTTTTAACACATTTTTAGCAGACAAATGAAATGAAAGTGTGAAATTAAACAAATTAAATGAAGTGAAACCGTGAAAAAGTGTGTTTTATATAAAGTTTACAAGGCTAAAAGTGCCTGGAGTTGAAGAAACACTCACATATGGAAATGTCTTTGCATTTATATATTTAGCTAATCTCTCAGTATATGTGAAATTCTCTCTATCTGTTTCTGTGTTTGTGAAGGATGACTCCAGTTATGTAGGGAAATCCCTAAATGACTTAACTTTCAGAGATGTGAAATCGCCATTGGAATTAATCTAATGATGAGTGGTGGGGAATTATCTGCAGAAAGAGGAGAAATGCATTGCTGAGAACTATATTATGCAAAGAACATGGAGTTATTTGATGTAGAGAGAGAGTGAGAGCGTTTCTATACTAATCCGTCTTGACTTGCCATGTGGATATCTGAGTTTCTTAACTACAAGGACATTTTAACACTCTCAAATTCTGTTCTGTTTTCCTCTGTTGCTATAGAGACAAACTCTTCGAAATGGCTTTATAGAAGAAAACCCTGGTGGACTCAGTGTATACCTGACAGTGAAACCAGAAAAGGTGTGTGTTCTCTGAGAGATGTACAAGCGATTGTACTCTGAAAGTGTGGTCATTGACCTTGCAATGAAAGCCCACTTCTCCATGAGTCAGAGTACAAAATGACATGCGTGAAAAACAGCGCTACTCAGACACTTCAGACAGAAGCTATGACCTTACAGACACTACAGACCGAATATATCTTAATTAAAGGTGACGAAATAAGGACTTCTCACAGAAATGCATCCACTTAAAGGACAAGCAAAATAACCTTTATGTTGCTGGCTTATGCACATTCCCATGAAAATAAATTATGTGGTCGGCCATCATTAGCTACACGCAATTTTGAAACACCTCTTGAGTTTGTGTAGCCGGTTAAAGTAGAACAGCCATCGCTGGAGGATCTCGGCAAACAAATTATGCAAAGTCGAAATGCCACAGGAAGCCTTAACCTACGTTTACCCCAAGGCTCTGAGCTGCACACTGCATACTGAGGGAAAAAACAAGCAAACAACCAAAATAACACAGACATTTCTAGGCACTTCTTTGTGTATGCATGCTTGCACACACTCGCACACATAATGTGAGAGAGAGAGTGACTGAGAGCGTGTGAGAAAAGGGCTGTTAACCTGTACAATGGTGAACTAGAAATGAAAGTACTGCCTTGCCTCCTCGCATTTAGCTGAAGACTAGATGGGTGGCAATACAAATCAGCACAAAAGCTCCAGATGATTTGCTTTTGACACATTAATTGCTTTTGCTATAGTATGGCCTTCTTAGTACAAGTTGTGACAGAAATAACTCCATAGAAGAAGACAAAAAGCACTAAGCCAAGATTTGGGGTCGGTAAGATTGTTTCATGTTTTTGAAATAATTCTCTGTAACACTTCATAATAATAGCACAAAATAAACATTAATTGAATATGAACTGTGAATCACATTAATGAATCTGACTCATTTCATAGTTAAAGTTAGATCTAGATTAGTGCATGTCTTAATTCATTAGTTCATCTTAAATTATTATTTAATTTAGGTATTATTATAATGTGTTACTGCAGCAATGCTGCTATAGTTTATATGTACATCAAGGCTGCATTTATTTGGCCAAAAAAACTGAAAAAAATAAATCATTGCAAGTTCAACCAACAGTTTTCTATTTTATTTTATTTTAATTTAATTTAAAATATGATGCAAAGCTGAATTTGTATCAGCCATTACCCCAGTCTATCCATCTATATATATATATATATATACACACACGGTTAGGTTTGTATATATTTGGACAAAAGGCACAATTTATGTTATTTTAGCTGTTGACCAAAACATATTCAAGTTACATTTATATTATGAATATGGACTTAAAGTGCACACTCTGATCTTTAATTTAGATTTGATCTTAAATTGGAGGAAAGGTTAAGAAATTACAGCTCTTTAATATGTACCTACCCCCTTTTTCAAGGGACCATAATTAATTAGACAATTGGCTTAAATGCCATTTCATGCACAGATGTGGGGTATTCTTTCGTTATCTCAATTAAGCATGTAAAGGGTCTCACATCATGTAGTCAAAGAATGTCTCTATCCAGATGAAACAAATCCAAAATACAAGACAAATCCATCAGAGAGATAGCAGAAATATTAGGTGTGGCCAAATCAACATTTTGGTACAAACTGAAAAAAAAATATTTCTGAGAAAAAAATGAACGAGCGGGTGAGCTCAGAAACATAAAAAGACCTGGACGTCCACAGAGGACAACAGTTGTAGATGGTCAGAGGATCCTCTCCGTGGTAAAGAAAAACCCTTTCTCAACATCCAGCCAAGTGAAGAACACTCTCCAGGAGGCAGACGTGTCACTGTCAAAGTCCTCAATCAATAGAAGACTTCACCAGAGCAAATTCAGAGGCTTCACCACAAGGTGCAAACGAGGCCATATTAGACTTGGCCAAAAAAAACATATAAAAAAGCCAGACCACTTCTGAAAAGCATTCTTTGACGTTAAAATCAGCTTGTACCAGAATGACGGAGAAGAAAACATATGGAGAAGGCTTGGAACTGCTCATGATCCAAAGCTTACAACATCATCTGTGAAACATGGTGGAGCAGTGTGATGCATGAGTGGCACTGGGTTACTGGTGTTTAGTGAAGAGACAGAAGACAGAAGACAGAAGCAGCCGGATATAGAGATATACTCTCTGCCCAGATTCAGCCAAATGGAGCAAAGTTGATTGAGCGGTGCTTCATAGTAAACATGGACGATGACCCAAAACATACAGTACAGCAAAAGCAACCCAGGAGTTTTTGAAGGTAAAAAAGTGGAATATTCTGCAATGGCCGAGTCAATCTCTTGATCTCAACCCGATTGAGCAGAATTTCACTTGCTGAAGACAAAACTATGGGCAGAAAGACCCACAAACAAACAACAACTGAAGTCAGCTGCAGTAAAGACCTGGCAAAGCATCACACAAGAGCAATCCCAGTCTCTGCTGATGATGTCCATGAGGTCCAGACTTAAGGCAGCCATTGCCTGCAAAGGATTCTCAACAAAATGTTAAAAATTTAAATTGTATTTATGATTATATTTATTTGTCCAATTACATTTGAGCCCCTGAAAATGTGGGGACTGTGTATAAAATGGTTGTAATTTTAAGCTGTTTTATGTTATATTTTTTGTTCAACCACTTGAATTAAAGCTTAAAGTCTGAACTTCAATTTCATCTTGATTGTTTCATTTTAATTCTATTCTGGTGGAATACAGAGCCAAAATTATGAAAAATTTATTCAGTGTCCAAATATATATGGACATCTCTCTCTCTCTCTCTCTCTCTCTCTCTCTCTCTCTCTCTCTCTCTCTCTGTCTCTCTCTCTCTCTCTCTCTCTCTCTCTCTGTCTCTCTCTCTCTCTCTCTCTCTCTCTCTCTCTCTCTCTCTCTCTCTCTCTCTCTCTCTCTCTCTCTCTCTCTCTCTCTCTCATATATACACTCACTGGCTACTTTATTAACTACACCTTGCTAGTACCGGTTTGGACCCCTTTTGCCTTCAGAACTGCCTTAATTCTTCGTGACATAGATTCAACAAGGTGTTGGAAACATTCCTCAGAGATTTTGGTCCATATTGTCATGATAGCATCACGCAGTTGCTGCAGATTTGTCGTCTGCACATCCATGATGTGAATCTCTCGTTCCACCACATCCCAAAGGTGCTCTATTGGATTGAGATCTGGGGACTGTGGAGAACATTTGAGTAAAGTGAACTCATTGTCATGTTCAAGAAACCAGTCTGAGATGATTTGAGCTTTGGTGCATTATCCTGCTGGAAGTACATCAGAAGATGGAGACACTGTAGTCATAAAGGGATGGACGTGGACAACAACAATACTCAGGTAGTTGGTACCAAGAGGCCTAAAGTGTGCTAAGAAAATATCCCCACACCATTACACCACCACCGCCACTTCAGCGCGTCATATCATCAGCTGCTAAATTCACATCTGCGTACGTGTTTTTAAACCTTGCCAATTTAAACATTCAAAAGAGATTAAAGCATTCAAACCGCTTCTCACAGACAGCAAGACCAAACCAAGCTCTACTTCGCGTCCTCTTGCCCCTGAACGAACAAATACAAATTAAACTCGCAAAAAGAAAGAGATGTGAAAGAGGCCAATTCAGCACCAGTGCGCGGTGTTCTGTGCGCATAAGGCGCACGCAGAGAGACGCGTCTCAAATCGATTGAACACTGAATTTGCCTCTTCTTGCTCTTGTATTCGACAAATACATACAAAATCATGTCAAAATACCTTTGAGTGTCTTACATCTTACATCTTAAAAAAGGTATTAGATGTGCATTATTATATTCGATGCATTGTCTCTTAAAGTGACCACGCCTAATTTACTATCTGTTGTCGGTGTACTTAATGTAAATACAAGAAAATTAAAAAGAAAATCACTCGATGCTCTTGACTGAATTCATTTGTAGTTTTAACAATAATTAATCCACAGTCAAACCAAAAATTATTCAGACACCAGATATAATTTTTCATATTTTTTGCTAGTGGGTGCAGGACACTAGTCCATTTATGCAAGTGAGTATAGCAAAATAAAGTAAACTGTGACATATTATACCCACAAATTCTTCATATGGACTACCAGTAAAATAAAATAAACATTTGGGACCAAAAATTATTCAGACACTTTGACCTGACCATGTTTTGCTCATATGTGTTTTCTTTCATTTCTAATGCGGCCTTTTTACAGACTGAACAAAATTAAGCATTGCTTGGTAATTTTGGTAAAAAGACCAAAGTATTGATAGTTGTGTAAAATATTTTCATACTAACAGTTGTCTGGATCTTTGGTTGTGTCACGGTTCACGGGGATCCAGGAGCAGGAGGCGAGGATAGAAACAAACAGGGTATTTAATGGATGACAAGCGGAGGCACAGGAACACAGGTAAGAACATTGACACGCTGACATTAACAATAATCCACAAGTAACATGGGGCAGAACAGACTAGATATAGGGAGACATGACTGGAAACACCTGGGACATAATCAAGATACAGACGGAGACTAATTAACTAATAATGGGGAACAGGACGGATCAAATATGGGTGAGGAGACAAAGGCAGAGGAAGACAAAGTCTGACAATACCCCCCCCTTCCAATAGGCGCGTCCCGCGCCGTACGACATCGAAAGGGGAGGGGGGGTGGGCACTCTGGAGGCCTCAAGGACCTGGAGACCGGACAGGTGACCTCCAGGGCGGTGCCCGTTCCGGGACCCACGGCGGATCCGGCGGCCATGGCGGATCCGGGGATTCCGGCGGCCATGGCGGATCCGGGGATTCCGGCGGCCACGGCGGATCAGGCGGCCATGGCGGATCCGGGGATTCTGGCGGCCATGGCGGATCAGGCGGCCACGGAAGGTCCGGGAACTGAGGAGGCCATGGCGGAGCGGGGTGCTCGGGCGGCCATGGAGGAGCGGGGTGCTCGGGTGGCCATGGAGGTAGCCCCCAAAATTTTCATAAGCTCCCCATCCCAGGGGCGCTCAGGAGCCGTGGAAGGCGAGCTGGACAGGGCCAGCGGAGGGAATGGTGAGCTGGGCCAGGGGCCAGCAGGGGCTCAGGAGAGCTGGGCCGGAACCAGCAGGGGCTCTGGAGAGCTGGGCCGGACCAGCAGGGCTCTGGAGAGCTGGGCCAGGACCAGCAGGGGCTCTGGAGAGCTGGGCGGGACCAGCAGGGGCTCTGGAGAGCTGGGCCGGGACCAGCAGGGGCTCTGGAGAGCTGGGCCAGGACCAGCGTGGGCCAGCGTGGGCGCTCGGGTGCCGCTGACTCTCGGGCGCTCGGAAGAGCTGGGCGGAACCAGCGGGAAATTGAAGCGCACTTACGAGAGCCGGCACTGGAGGCGCTGTCGAGGTGCAGGCACTGGAGGGCACTGGCGTGGTGCAGGCACTGGAGGGCACTGGCGTGGTGCAGGCACTGGAGGGCACTGGCGTGGTGCAGGCACTGGAGGCACTGGCGTGGTGCAGGCACTGGAGGGCACTGGCGGTGCAGGCACTGGAGGGCACTGGCGAGGTGCAGGCACTGGAGGGTGCTGGCGAGGTGCAGGCACTGGAGGCGCGGGCGTGGTGCAGGCACTGGAGGGCACCCGTGGTGCAGGCACCGGAGGGCACTGGCGTGGTGCAGGCACTGGAGGGCACCGGCGTGGTGCAGGCACGGAGGGCACTGGCGTGGTGCAGGCACTGGAGGGCACTGGCGTGGTGCAGGCACTGGAGGGCACTGGCGGTGCAGGCACTGGAGGGCACTGGCGAGGTGCAGGCACTGGAGGCGCAGCCTCGGAGCAGGCACTGGAGGGCAGTCTCGGAGCAGGCACCGGGCGCTGTCGGGAGCAGCCACTGGATCTCGGCGCTCGGGAAGCGCGGGCTCGGCGGCGCTGGAAGCGCGGGCTCTCGGCGGCGCTCGGGAAGCGCGGGCTCGGCGGCGCTCGGGAAGCGCTGGGCTCTCGGCGGCGCTGGGAAGCTGGCAGGCGGGCGGCGCTCGGGAAGCGCTGGGGCGGGCGCGGCGAAGCGCGAAGAAGAGCTGGACAGAACCAGCGAAGAAGAGCTCCGCAGGACCAGCGGAGACGAAGAAGAGCTGAGCAGGGCCACGGAGACACTCGTGGGCTGGTTTCGACTCGGGACGGTAACTTCCCAGACACCGGTAGATCCTCTCTCCAACACAATCCTGTGGTGTCTGGGAGATCCATAGGCGCTGGTAATTTGCCCGAGCCGAAACAGATGGAGGATTGCCGGCGTCGTGGAGCTCCGTCACAGCGAGCTTGCAGAATTCTCGGCGAACTCCATGAAGAGAGATTCCGCCCCAAGGGCGAAGACGCAGGCGGCGAACTCCATCGCCGTGAAGGAGAATCCGTTCTTCTTTATGGGTGGATTATTCTGTCACGGTTCACGGGGATCCAGGAGCGAGGAGCGAGGATAGAAACAAACAGGGTATTTAATGGATGACAAAGCGGAGGAGGCACAGGAACACAGGTAAGAACATTGACACATGACATTAACAATAATCCACAAGTAACATGGGGCAGAACAGACTAGATATAGGGAGACATGACTGGAAACACCTGGGACATAATCAAGATACAGACGGAGACTAATTAACTAATAATGGGGAACAGGACGGATCAAATATGGGTGAGGAGACAAAGGCAGAGGAAGACAAAGTCTGACAGGTTGATTGTAATCCATTTATACCTTTCTATCAAAGTTCTCTGACATTATCAAGATGAATTTGTTCTGACACAGTTTAACTCTCATATTTTATTACCATTTTCTAAACTATAGTGAATAAACTGTGATAATTTGAGAAATGCTGAAGGTGTCTGAATACATTTTGGTTTGACTGAGGACCACATTAAGGCCAACTTGAAGAAATTCCATATTACTTCGAGCAACTGGGAACATATTTCACCGGACAGAAGTTCCTGGAAGAAATCCGTGCAGGATGGTGCAGCAAATCATGAAATAGAACTCCACCGTGCCGCAGAGATAACGCGACAGCTTCGCAAGGAGAAAGATAAAAAGACTCAACCATTATCAACAATTACTTCTCTCTCCTGTCCATACTGCACCAAAGTATGCGGATCATGGATTGGCCTCTACAGCCATCTGAAGTCCCACAAGTAAACCCAAAGGTGAGGACAGTCATACTCGTTTCGAGTGACCGCTGATGATGATGGTTTGACTGTATATTTAATTTTTACAGTGAAGACTATGCAGTGATATTTTACATTTGATTATTCGGTTTCTGTACCTGGACACATACAAACTTAAACTTAAACATTGTGTAAATAGCACAAATAAATAAATAGAACAAACATACAAATTAGACAATTTCAAACAGGGTCCACAGGTATAACCCCGCAAACCCAAGCTATGGCCCTGATGATGCCCATATCTGTTACTTAAGTAAACAGACAGGTTTTTATGCATAGTTAATAGATTACATTATTAGGTTGCTTTGACCATCGCCCACTAGATCAACTAACATAATCTATAAAGGTGAGAATCGAGATATTTCATGATATAATTAATGCGTTTATGGTATAATTTATTCGAATGTTTCGAATAAACAGGAAAAATAAAATAACATAAAAATGACCATACCTGCTATTGCGGTAGCTGTGTGTCACATGACGACCACCCCCCGCCACACACACACACACACACACACACACACTCGTACCCCTTCAAAAATAATGAGTGCATGACGCCCCTGCATAGGGGTAACACACAAGTAACAAGTTATGTAATCAGATTACCATTTTACTTTAACTAGTAGAGTAATGCATTACTTTTTTATTTACAATATAATATCTGAGTCACTTTTTCAAATGTAAATATGAACAAGCTACTACTCCTCTCACTTGCACAAAAACAGATTTAGTATTCCTCAAAACGAATAAAAACTGAAATGCAAACTCAGAATATGATGCAAACCTGCAATAATTAAATGTGTTAATAATTTAATTTACATTTCCTTCAGCCCAAGGCTTATTCATTTAACTTTTGGTGTCAAAGGGCTTTTACATATGCCAAAAATATAACTTTTTATATTAAAAACATACAAGCAAGCCCTCATGAACAAGAAAATGTAATGCAAATATAATGTAACACATTACTGTCCATAAAAAGTAAGTAATGCAATTTGTTACTTTTCAGGGAGTAACTCATTAGTGTAATGTGTTACTTTTAAAAGTAACCTTCCCCAAATATACACACACACACACACACACACACACACACACACACACACACACACACACACACACACACACACACACACACACACACTCATGTTGGTTTTTATGGTTTACGGGGACTCTCCATAGGCGTAATGGTTTTTATACTGTACAAGCTGTATGTGCTATTGCCCTACACCTACCCTACACCTAAACTTAGCCCTCACAGGAGACGGTGCATTTCTATTTTCCCTCAAAAAACTTACTCTGTATGATTTATAAGCGTTTTAAATTATGGGGACACTGAAAATGTCCTCATAAATCACCTTCTCCTTGTAATACCTATGTCATACCCATGTCATTATACAAATTTGTGTCCTCATAAACCACATAAACATGCCCACACACACACACACACACAGCATTCTAAAGAACTTAATATTTTCTCAAACTCTAACAAATCTACATGTGTTAACTGTGCAATTGCGCTTTATAAGAGGGCACAGTAAAGCTGAACATGATTATAAATGAGCAACAGCAATGTTTATAATACTCCACAACAGTATAATATTATACTCTAAATATAAAAATGTAGATCGGTATTCCTTTATGGCGTTCTAAAATTATATATGCAATAATATTGTAATGATGAGTCAGAAGCGGTCGGATCCATTTGCAATGTTTAATAAGATCAAGGTCAAGGCAGACAGAGGTCGATCAACGGCGTCAGGAATATCACAGGGAATCAAACTCTTAAACAGTTTACCAGGCTTGGGTCGGGGCAGGCGGCAGAGTAACTCAGTAGAAAGGCAGTCCAGGATCATACACAGAATATCAATCAGAATAAATGCTCAGAAATGTCAGACAGGAACTAAACAAGACTTCGCGTTGAACGGTTGTGTGAGTGTGGCTTAAATAGTGGGGATAATGGGCCGCACCTGGCGGTGCTAATGCTAGGTACGGGGCTGATGGGAAATGGAGTTTGTGGAGAGGTTAGTACTCGGGTGAGGGTGCCCTCTGGTGGCGATCGGAGAGAGCCACAGAGGCCTGACTTGTGACAGAGCCCCCCTCCTGCGAGCGGCTCCCGAAGCGAGAACGATCCGGACGCCGAGGTCTTCCACGGGGTCTTGGAGCTGGTTTGTCTGGGTGGTTGCGGTGAAATTCATTGGTGAGGTTGGGATCCAAGATGTCCTGAGATCTAATCCAAGAGCGTTCCTCGGGACCATACCCTCCCAGTCTATGAGATATTGAAGAACCCCACCTCGGCGTCGTGAGTCTAGGATCTCTCGTGCTTGATAGGCCTCCTCGCCGTCCACGATGATGGGAGGGTGCTCTCCACTTGCCTCCTCTAGGTTCCTCTCTCCTCTCGGACCACCGGCGGGCTTGAGCAGGGAGACATGGAAAGTGGGTGAGATACGATAATTTGCAGGTAATCCTAAAGCGATATGAGACTGGAGTAATTTGTCTGAGAATTTTGAATGGACCCACGTACCTAGGATTGAGTTTCTTGCAGGGACGATGAAGGCGAAGGTTTCTGGTTGAGAGCCACACCCACTGACCGGGCGAAAGTCTGGGTCCAGCTCTGCGGCACGATCCGCTTGTTCCTTTACTCTGAACTGCCCGTTGTAGATGCACATGTGCTGCGTTCCATGTTTCCTCACTTCTCCTTAGCCAGTCGTCTACAGCTGGGAGCTCTGAGGGTTCACCAGACCAAGGGAAGAGTGGGGGTTGAAATCCGAGGATGCACTGGAAAGGTGTGAGTCCCGTCGCTGCCTTCCTTAGGGAATTCTGCGCATATTCAGCCCAGATCAGATATCTGCTCCAATCGTTTTGGTTGTTGTAGCAGTAAGAGGCGGAGGAAAGCGAATGAGCTCTTGGTTTAGTCTCGACCTGACCATTGGATTCGGGTGATATCCTGAGGTAAGACTGACATTGATGTTTAGTTGTTGACAGAAGGCTTTCCAGACCCGTGATGTGAACTGTGGTCCCCTATCTGAGGACGATGTCCTCGGGAGACCGTAAAACCTGAATACCTGTTGCATGAGTGCTTCTGCCGTTTCAAATGCTGTGGGTAGTTTCGTGAGGGGAATTAATCGGCAGGCCTTGGAGAATCGGTCAATAACCGTGAGTATTGTGGTGAAGTGATTGGAACTGGGTAAGTCGGTTCTGAAATCGATTGCAACATGGGACCAGGGTCGTTGAGGAATGGGAAGAGGCTGTAGGAGACCTGCTGGACACTGATGGCCTGATTTGGAAATATTGCAAACTTCACATTGTTGAGCGAACCGTGTTACATCTGGTTGTAATGTTGACCACCAGAAACGATTGGAGACCAGTTGAATGGTCGCATTGATGCCTGGATGACCGGCGCTGGGGAGTTCGTGAACCCACTGCATGACTCTGGGGACGTAAGTCGGAAGGAACGTAAGTCAGATCAGGAGGGCATTCAGCTGGAGCTGGATCACTAATGAGAGCTTCAGAAATCTCCGTCATGATGTCCCATCGTGCGGGCGCTAGAATGACCCTGGAAGGCAAGATGGGTTCACTGGCGTTAGATGTGGGTAGGTGGTCAAATTGTCTGGATAGGCGTCCGCCTTGCCATTCTTGGATCCAGGTCGATAAGTTACCTTGAAGTCGAGCGTGAGAAGAAGAGGGACCATCTGGCCTGTCTGGGGTTGAGTCGTTTAGGCGGATCTGATGTATTCGAGGTTGCGATGATCAGTCAGCACGAAATGGTAACCGCCCCTCCAACCAATGCCGCCATTCCTCAAATGCGGCCTTCATAGCTAACAGTTCCCTGTCCCCCACATCATAATTTCTCTCTGCTGGATTGAGTTTGCGAGAGTAGAAGGCGCATGGGAAGAGTTTGAGTGGACTGCCCTGTCGCTGGGAAAGAACTGCCCCGATACCTGTGTTGGAAGCATCTACTTCAACTGTGAATTCGAGATCTGGATTAGGGTGATGTAGAATGGGAGCAGAGGTGAATCGTTCCTTCAACTGTCGAAAGGACTGTTAAGCTGGCCTGTGTCCAGTTCAGCCGTTGTTTACCTCCTTGAAGCAAAGATGTGAGAGGAGCTGCCACCATACTGAAGCTCCTGATGAAGCGTCGATAGAAATTTGCAAACCCGAGGAAGCGTTGGAGCTCCTTTACCGTTGTGGGTTTGGGCCAGTTGAGCACTGCCTGCACCTTACTGTCGTCCATGGTGACACCCTCAGAGCTGATGACATAGCCCAGGAACGAGATTTGTGTTTGGTGGAACTCACACTTCTGTATTTTAGCATACAACTGGTGTTGGATGAGTCGTTTAAGTACTGCTCGGACGTGCTTCACATGGGTATCAAGGGAGTCAGAATATATCAGTATATCATCGATGTAGACAATGACGAATTGGCTGAGCATGTCCCGGAAGACATCGTTGACGCAAAGCTTGGAACACGGAAGGACTGTTGGCAAGCCCGAAGGGCATAACCCGATTCATAGTGCCCAGATGTTGTTGAGAAGGCTGTCTTCCACTCGTCTCCCTCTCTGATACGGATCAAATTGTAAGCACTACGCAGATCTAGTTTAGTGAAGTATCTGGCAGTGCGGTTGTTCCAGGCGGCGGGCACTAATGGTAATGGGTAACGAAATTTTACAGTGATGTCATTGAGTGCTCGATAATCAATGCAAGGTCGGAGACTGCCATCTTTCTTCTTTACGAAGAAGAACCCTGCTGATGCTGGAGATTTGGATGGTACGATGAACCCCTTGGCCAACTCCTCCTCTATGTACTGCTTCATCGTTTCAGACTCGGGTTGTGAAAGGGGGAAGATCCTGCCCTTGGGAGGCGCTGATCCTGGGATAAGGTCTATAGCACAGTCGCTGGCTCGATGTGGAGGAAGTTTGAGTGCTTCGATCTCACTGAAGGCCTCAGACAGGTCCTGATAGTCAACAGGTAATTCGGAGAGGTCCTTGTTCTCGGGCTTCTCCTCCCTGGACAGAGCGGAAGGCTTGGGGCTTGAAATTAGGCAGTGAAGGTGACAGAACTCTGACCATTGAAGAATCTGTGGTGATGACCAGGAAATCCGGGGATTGTGTTTCTCCAGCCATGGCAGGCCCAGGATGACGGAATTCAGTGGAGATTCAATGGCAAACAATCTTATTGATTCGGTGTGTAGGATACCGGTTTGAAGGCGTAGTTCGGGAGTCAGGTAGTTGATCCTCCCAGATCCCAGCGGTCTTCCATCTAACGCTGCCACCGCTACCGAGATTCACATGGAACAAGAGGAGATTGTGAGCCTTGGCAAATGAAATATCAATAAAATTTCCTGCCGCCCCAGAGTCGATCAGGGCCATGGTAGCCGTTGACTCATTGCTATTGGTAATAGTGATAGGAATCTCAAAAGAATTAGTGGGGTTGTGATCAGCACTCACCAGTGTATGAACTCGCCGGGCTGGACGAGCGGTGCAGGCAGCTCTCAGATGCCCGATTCCCAGTAGAGGCATAAGTGTTGACGGATCGTCTCTCCCTCTCTTCGGCGGAGAGCGGGTGACACCGACCTGCATGGGTTCTGGTTCTGGGGTTCCTTGATTGGTGGGTATAGGTAGAGCTGAGCGATGAACTCGTCTTGAGCGCATCAAATTATCGATACGGATGGTTAGCTCCATGAATTGTTCTAGGGTTCTCCCCTCATCGCGACAAGCCAGTTCTGACTGAAGCTCCTCGTTGAGTCCCTTACGATAGAGCAGTCTGAGGGGTTCATTCTCCCAGCCAGTCTGAGCAGCGAGGGAGTGCGGAAGGTGAGTGTGTAATCTGCTGCAGTGCTGTTACCTTGGCGCAGAGCGATCAGTTCCTCTCCGACCTCCTTTCCACTAGCGGAGTGCTCGAACACCTCACGGAACTGGCGAATGAAGGTGTCATAAGTTGGAAAGGACAATCTGTTTCCCTCCCATATTGCAGTGGCCCAATCCAAGGCCCTGCCGGTGAGTAGTGAGCAAATGAAGCGAAACTTGGCTGGCATCTGTGGGGAAGGTGAGAGGTTGCTGGTGAATGTAGAGGTAACATTGCATGAGAAAGCCCTTACATCTTTCCGGGAACCATCGTATTTATCAGGAAGCGAGTCGCGGGCCTTGTGAAGTGGGAGGCATTGTCGGAGTGATAGGCAGTGGTGAAGGCACGGATGGCGTGGCGTTCGTTGGCGGATTCGCCACGTGGAGAGTTTGCAGCGTCCTCACTAACTCCTCGGTGAGTGAGGTGAGTTTCTGGAGCTGCTGATGGTGTGCAGCCAACATCGAGGCTTGAGCTGATACCTCCGAGGTGAGTTGGTTCATCATTGCTGGATCCTGGTTTGGCGAAGTCTTCTGTAATGATGAGTCAGAAGCGGTCGGATCCATTTGCAATGTTTAATAAGATCAAGGTCAAGGCAGACAGAGGTCGATCAACAGCGTCAGGAATATCACAGGAATCAAACTCTTAAACAGTTTACCAGGCTTGGGTCGGGGCAGGCGGCAGAGTAACTCAGTAGAAAGGCAGTCAGGATCATACACAGAATATCAATCAGAATAAATGCTCAGAAATGTCAGACAGGAACTAAACAAGACTTCGCGTTGAACGGTTGTGTGAGTGTGGCTTAAATAGTGGGGATAATGGGCCGCACCTGGCGGTGCTAATGCTAGAATGCAGGGGCTGATGGGAAATGGAGTTTGTGGAGAGGTTAGTACTCGGGTGAGGTGCCCTCTGGTGGCGATCGGAGAGAGCCACAGAGGCCTGACTTGTGACAGATATAATAATATTCATTATATATGCAACCGCAAGATGCTTTTAGTTTTTGTACTTTTTGGTTTATAGGATTACTGTCAGTGTTGGGGAGTAACTAGTTACATGTAACGGAATAACGGAATGTAATTACAAAATAAAAGTAATTGTAATTAGTTACAGTTACTAAGAAAATATGTGTAATTAAATTACAGTTACTTATGAAAATGTTAAGGATAACATCTGATTTTTCTCACACACTCCACATACAGATGTAATTGATGTCTTTCATAAATTGCAGTGACTGCTCTAAAATATGAAACACCAATGTTTCAGAAATGTATAACAAGCTTTTCTGATAAGTCTAATATTTCTATATGGGTTTATGTATATGCTTTTTAAGATTAACTAGTTTTTCTAAGGAATTGTTAGATTCCAGTGTTTCATGTCATAGCTGTGCAAAGATTTGATTTCAAAATATATTATATTTCAAATTATTTCATGTTATGATTTTAAATCTGTATTTTAAAGTAAGTCTGATTTTGTGGTGTCTGTGCTCCAAAGGGGACATCGAATGCCCATTTTCCACAAGTTGGTATGATTCTTTTGGGTAATCTTGAAATGGTCTCGGTGGGTGTGTAAAGAACACAGCGACTCGTTTCGTCTTTACATGCTAATGAGCTCTTCTCACCCGCCTCTCTTCTGTGGAAGAGCAAAGGCGATTGCAGATAATCATAAAAAAAATATAAAGTGGGAGACTTACTTCTTCTGGAGGTGCAGCTGGATCATGAACAATGGTTGCTGATCCATCCTTTAGTTTTAACTTTTTAACAAAACTTGCCTTGAATTGTCCCTCATTCAGAAAGCAGTCTGGAATAAAATTATTTGCACAGCCAGACATAAACTAATTTAGTGAAAGTGAAGTGACGTGTGGCCAAGTATGGTGACCCATACTCAGAATTTGTGCTCTGCATTTAACCCATCCAATGTGCACACACACACAGCAGTGAACACACACACACACACACCGTGAACACACACACAACAGTGAACAAACACCGGAGCAGTGGGCAGCCTTTTATGCCACGCCCGAGGACAGTCGGGGTTGGTGCCTTGCTCAAGGGTGAGAGAGAGGGTGGAGAGAGGGTGGAGAGATCGCTGGTTATTCACTACAAAATCAAAATGGCTTGATAATTGAGACTGTTTAGGCTTTTGGGGGATTAAATAAGGAGTGCATTTTTACCTTTGTAGGGTGGTTGTGTCCACACACTGCAAAGACACATTTATATGCAAATGAAGATATTTTGCATCCAATATCTCCTTTAAAATAAAAATATTATCATCTTAATTCAAGTGATGAAGGCTTTCGAAAGTCTGACAGTAATTCGTGTTAAACACTACTGTAAGTTTAACCCTGCCTGCTTTACAAGAAAATGAGTAACAGTTGAAAACATTAGAAATGTAATCAAATGTAATCAGTTACATTACTTTTATAAAGTTACACTACTTATTACATTTTAAGTAGGGTAACTTGTAATCTGTAACCTATTACATTTCCAAAGTAACCTTCCCAACACTGATTACTGTTAATGGGTTTGTAATTCATTTTGACTATAATATAATGTAGATAATTCTGTTTAGGTATAATACTGTAATGATGAGGCAGTGAGGTTAGATCCAATAGCAGCTTTATTTCAGACAAGAGGTCAAACAGGCAAGGGTCAAAGGCAGTAACAGGAATAATGAAGGCTAGGCAGAATCAGCAACAGGGCAATGCAAAGGTCGGGCCAGGCAGCAGACAGAGAAGATATCAACAGGCAGGCAGGGTCAAAGGGCAGGCAGCAAACGGTCAGAGTAAATAGGCAGTCCAGGTAAACACAGGGAATCAGAAAACAGGGAAATGCTCAGAATGTCAGCCGGGCAAAACAAGACTTCGCAAAGGGTGAGTGTATGTGTGCTGCTTATATGTGAGTGTGAATGAGGTGCAGGTGTGGTGAGGCAATCAGGGCAAATGAGTGATTGGTGACAGCTGTGTGATTGGTGTGATGGTGGATGGGAATATGTGAGTGCAGTGCATGATGGGAGATGTAGTCCAAGGGTGATGTGCAGTTGTAGTGAGTGGTAACCAGATTCATGACAAATACAGATGTATTTTAAGACTGTATGTCAAATAGTGTTTCTAATTGGACATTTCAGAGGTACGTAATGGAAAAGTTCCCTGCTAAAAAAACAATAGAAGCTCAATAGAAACCATCACAGAAACTCCAATGGTTTACATTAAAATACCATTATAAACCATTCGCTTTTCCCAGTAAAACAGCTAAATTAATTGTTGTAGTGTGTTTTGGGCATTTTTTCCAATATGATTTAACATCCCACCAATAGAATCCATCACATACCAGTGGACACCATTATAGTTTCCATTAAAACCAATACAATTTCTATTATAACCATTACATTTCCTATTGTGTTTTGGGCTATTGTTTTTTTTCAGCAAGGTTATCAGTGCTCATCTATATCGATTGTCCTGTACCTGAAGACCACAAACATTCATCACGCAGTTAGAATTGAGAAATGATTCATTCTCCATGGCAACATCTGCCTCATAGTCTCACGACTTACAGAGCTATAAAGAGAAACCAATAAAGTCTCCACATTTTCATTGTTATTTCTCTGTGTTCGCTTTTATTTCTTTAAAAGCTTTGCTGATGCCTCTCAGCAGATTTAGCACAAGAGCAGGATGTTCACAAAAGTTCAGAGCCAACATATTTAACAGCAAACGTTTTGATAGAAAGTGTCCAGATGGGATTTGAGCTCCTACCTTGCAGTAGTTACACCACAAAACACGGTGCAATGTACGAAGGAGTACAGAAGCGGCGGTTCACGACGATAAGCATTAAACATGAGTCATTACGCAGCTACACAACAAGGGCACTTCTACCATTTACCAGAATTATCATGGCTCTGTGAGCTCGGGGAAAACGCTGTTTGTTTGCCATACATCATTTGGCTCTTTTGAATGATTGTATTTTATTCTGTTTCAACCATTTCGACCACCACTCGCACAGGCTCAGCAGGGACAGATAAGAGCTAAATGTGCTGCTCCAATCAGAAGTATCTTGTCGTGCCTCACACGCAGTGACCTGGCCTGTGGAGATGTCATTCACTTATCAGGAAGGAGAAAGCAGAAGTCTCTTTCTCTCTCTCAATCTCTACTTGCCGAGGCCTGACAGAACACAGGGGTGTATGGGGAGCCGGGCTCTGCTGATAACAGCCAAACTTCATATGTCGGCAAATAGGTTTCCATTTCGCTTTTGCAGTTCACTGGTGCTTATCCACATAAACATTCCAGCAGCTCATGTAGGTGAGAAATGTAAAGAGAGCGAGAAGGATGAACAGAAAGAGAGACAATGGCTGCACAGTTCTTCTGAGACGTATTTTCTGGAGCAGGACAAATTATGCTAAACAATGCATTAACATACAGTTTTAGACTCTTTTCAAATCTCTCTCAAATGACAGACAAGAAGCTTCTTCTGATGTCCCAATCCTCCTGACAGCTTCCAGCTCTGGCTTACAGGGTGATTCTGCCAGAAATAAGACCAGAAGCAAATCACAGCTCCAAATCCATGTTTGGCTCCATCTGGCAAGACCACCATGCAGGTGGCAAAGGTAAGGATTGACTTTGCATGGCTTCTGAAACTGTTCCAATATAGAACTCTTGCATTCATTTTTTTTTTGTATTTTATTGCATTTTGCATAAATGGTTTGATGATTGTGACATGAGTCAGAAGAATTCAATAAAGACAGTTGAAATAAAATGAATCATGTGGACAGATACTATTGTTGAAAACTTTGTTTTTTGATTAAAAAAAATAATACTTTAAATTTGGCAAGGACATACTGAATTGATTGAAAGTTACATTGAAGACCTTTTCATTTGTCACAAAGAAGGATAATTTAATTTAATGCGGTTTTTGACAACTGTTTTCAATATTGGTGATAATAAGCTGTTTCTTGAGCACTAAATCAGTATATTAGTATGATTTCTGAAGGATCATGTGACACTGAAGACTGAATTAATGACTGTTGAATACGATACATTTAAATGTAAAACAGTTCTTATAATATAATGTTACAATATTACAGTTTTTTACTGTATTTCTTTATTTTTTATCACATAAATTCTGCCCATAAGATGCTTCTTTTAAAAACATGAAGAAAAAAAACATAAATACATTTTTTACTGTGGTTTTATCCTCTATTTAAAGTCCAAAAAATAATAGGACATCTTGGTCACATTTCAAAATGTAAAATATCGACTCAAATAGCATTTATCATACAAAAGAAACAAAATCAAGATACTTGGACATTATCTGGTTGTCAAACATGCCAGCAGGGACTCTGGGATACTTTAGGAAAACTGATATCCTCTAAAATCACCTCGAGACCAGTTGCTTTAAAGTAATTGCAACATCCCTAGATATTTTGTGTCTAATGCAATGAAATTAGATGTAAGAAGTTATTTAGGAGAATGAGGAATGCTTGAGATTATCTCATAACTTGCCACAGATGGAGTGGAACATCCACAAATCGATTATGTTGTTAAACATAAATGAAAACAAAAGACATATCACCAAATGCATTCGATCTCTTGAATAATCTATGTATTTCTAACCTCTGTGGACTGAGTTTAAAAATCAAAGCGCGTGCGTCTTGGCATGCACTTATTTGACGAGGAGGCTCGGTTGCTGCAGCAACGACGATTATAACAGTCATTGCACGAGGGATGCTTATGTTTTTCTGTCTTCAACTTGAGCAACTGTACATGTTCTGCATACGTTCTCTGTAATTTCACTCTGCGGTTCAATATAACATCATCTAGCTGAGTATTTCTCAACCATTTTGAGATAATTAAGTGGCCGGCCTTCCAGTAAGCCATTAAGAAAATCACACAAGCATCAATAGTCTAATTCTAAGCATTAAGGCAAGCACCCATTGATTCTGTCACTTCCAATGGCAGGGGCTGTACAGAGGCCAGGAACCTGACTTCTATTGAAACAGATCTTGCCTAAAGTTTTCTCTTCGTGGCAAGGTTTGCAAAAGGCAATTGTGTTTGTGATGTTCAAAATAAAGGCAATCTGCTTTGGATCACAGAGTTTGACCTGAATTTGATTCCCCGAGCTTGCTGTAGACGCTTCTGTTTGAAACTCGGCTCAACTTCTAACTGTCAAAATACACCAGCACTTGAGGAGCTGGAGATTGTGCTGTATTATTTCTAAATCCGTATCCAGGAGAGAGCAGATGATCCACATTTTAGCACGAAATGCCCAATGTGTTTAAAATGCAAGACATTATGACACAAGTGGAGCAGAACTGTAAACATTGTGAACATTGAAATGTCATCTTAATCTCTTTAAGCTTCAGTTCTCTAAACAAATACTCAAGCCTCAAAAGGAATTTACCCTGAATTTGTGTGTGATGTTCGAGAAGGAGGTTTATTTTTTATGAGATGAAGCTGTGGGAGTGCAGACGACCTCAATGAAATGGATACGAGCCCAAACTGCATCTGAGGTTTGGCAGATTCTTGTGGAGCTGACAGGCTTCAATCTGGAATGAAAGTCTTAGACAAATGTTTAATGCATTTATTGTGATTTGGGGGGATTGTCTCCATCACCTTTCCTTCCGCTCAGCTCTCGAGCACGGCTCTTCAATCATTCAGCCGGTTGTGAAATACAACACGCCGTTAATATGCTTCAAATATGGAGCGAGCAAGCAAAATAAATTCCAGCCAAATTGTTCTTATTTCTAACTTCACGACAAAGCAATGCAACAGAGGACTCTTTCATCATCTTTAAATGCATCTGACAGCTGAAAACCTGATTGCTCAGGTCCCTCGTCATCTCATTTAAAACCATAGGTGCATCTTAGAATAAAGTTAAATGCGTTATTAGTTGAGTTGGCAGGAGATGGAGTGTGAGCGGCACCACGGAGGGCTTGGCATCCGGTTCACGCTCGCACCGAATGAATTTCTCTCTCCAATCAAAGAACAATAAATTTGAACAAGGCTGACTGCCCAGACAGCTGACAGACAACCGCCATCATCTAATTGGTGACAGAGGTCTTTTATTCAGAGTGAGTGGGTATAAATCACTCTCTCACAGTAAAAGAAAAGGCTCCAGAGAGATTTAAGACGGGAAATGCATCCTGAGTGGCCATTGTTAGAGGACTATAAATGCGCTCGAGATGCCTCGTGCTCTTGGCCATTTGAGCACGTATACCAGGCCTTTCACTTCAACCTCTGCAGCTGCTGAGTGGCAGTGGTGAGAGGAAAAGAAAGAAAGAAAATGGATTGATGGATGGGACAAAGATTGAAAGGAAACTTCTTAGCGTCTCTCTTTCAGTTGAAGAGCAGGTTAGTGTGTTCGTGCGCGAGTGGGGGAATCGAAGACCCCTGACATCAGCAAACACAGAAATGGCTAAAGTGCAGTGATTGCTGACTCAGGACCCGTGAGTGACATCATTTAAATGCACAGAGCGATGCTTTTAGAAGGAGAGGACAGAACGGTTGGTGACTCTTACCACACCGCTGACTCTAGGGTTGTCTGGGGGGTACGCTAGGGGATATTTTGTGTTGTGACGCACCTGGTCCATATATAGCAAAGCCACTGCCACAGCGCCGCTGAGGGGATACGAGCTGTCCTTCTCTCCGAGGGGTCACGTTAGGGTTGCCAACTTCAGCAGAAGAAAATAAGGAACACTGTTAGTTGTTTTTAGAAAAATAAGCTCTTTCTTTACACCACATATGGCATTAGAGATTCAAGTCAACCATTGGCAGCAAGAGACAATCGATGAATGAAATGAAAAAAGGAATGTGTACAGTATATGTGTGTCTATAAAAATATGCTTGCCTGAATTAGGTGCTAAAATTCATTTGAGATGCAATCACTTAGATTTTGGCTCACTGACAAATGTCCAACCGAACTGTCACAAATCATTACATTCATGCCAGTCTGGCTCCTACCTTCCCTATGCAAATAACACTAGAACTGTGACTGTACTTCAATACTCAGACGCATTTCATTGTTATTTTTAGGTATTCATACATAACATTTGCAGTATTAATATAATTTTTTCATGATCGGGTGTACTTGAAAAAATATATATTTACATAATGACAGAATGTTAAAATAATTTATGTTTGCTTTAGAAAGATAAACATCTTTACTAATTATTTTTATTAAATGTATACTATAAATAAACTGACATTTTACTATATAGTTTGAAACTGTCAAATTAGGCAATTATTTTTAATAAATTTGATGACACTGAACACATTTAATTAACTGGTTGATTAAATCAAATCCACTAATTAATTCCATGTTCAATTGGGATTCGTAAACATTTGTACGTTGTGTGCTACATGTCAATGTCAACGGACTTTAACTTTCCCCATTTACCCAAAACGTTTTGATGAAAAGTACAACCAAACCTGCCAAAAAAAGCCAACAGCCAACTCCAGTGTTAAATGTAGCATCTGTGTAACAACTTCAGACACTCACGCAACTAACAAGAAATGTGTGTGTGCTCCACATCCAATCATTTTTTCACCCTAAATGAAGTTTAGAAATGAAGTTTATAAACTAAGTTCGGGAGGAGCACGTCAGATACTCAGGCTAATTAGCACAGGTGGTACACAATCTAGGTAATCAACCCTTGGACATAAATACAGCTGTCTTACCTCCATCTAGTTGACGGTTAAGCAGCATCCCTCCACCACCCCTTCTCCACCAATATCACTAGATCTCTAATCACACGGGGGGGTTCACTGGGTTCGGGCCATTCCCGGCTAGGAGCCCTCCCCCAGGACAGCACGCCTACAACGTATTACCATACACGCCAAATACGCATTACGTTTATCATGCTAGTAGATGTAAGTGTGAAATCGTGAAACTGTTATTTTTTTAACATTGACATGTTTTCATAACTGAAACAAATGCAATTATACTGAAGCGTTTTCTGTTATTTAGGCTTAAGATAGTAAAAAAAATGTGACAGACAATGTGCTGTTTGAATATACGCTCATTCTGTTTTGTAAGAGCGTGTCAGCAGCCCGAGTCACACTGAAAATGGACTGCAAAAAGGGAAAATTGGGTAGAATGCGAACTCAGACAGAGATATTGCTTACCTGCAGTTGTGAAGAAGAAAGTTATTAGACTGTGGATAAGAAGTGCTCTGCTGTGGTAACAGTGGGCACTAACACAGATAATGTCATTCACTGTAAACAAAGCAGCAGGAAATATTCTGATGCAAGCCACATAAAACAAGAGTGAGTTAAACGCTGTGCATGTCAATGATTATCAGCAATCTCACCTACTGTTTTTAGCGTAATTACCAGATGGTGAGGCTAATTAATTCTCATCCCTTGAGAGGAACATTATGTTTTAAAATCTTATAAAACCAATTCAAAATCGTGGGATGTCAAGAGAGCAGAAATGTCTTCCTCTGTATATGAAATGAAGTATCCCTGAGAGCTGTGGGCTTCTTTCAGTCCCCAGAGCGAAGGCCAGAACATGTCTAATGCCTTTACACATCAGATCCATCCTGAAGATGTCAGTTCCAACCCTTCTTCAACACACCTGTCTGAAGTTAACAAGTAGACTTGAAGACCTTGATTAGCTGGTTCAGGTGTGTTTGATTGGGGTTGAGCTGAAACCTGTTGGACGGTAGCTCTCCAGGAGTTGAGACTCCTGCTTTCATTAACATCACTATGTTCAGAGATTAAAGTGTGAGCGCCCCTGCATGCATTGTGGGAATTTAATTAAATGTGAAACACCCAATAATGCTGTACAGAAGAGCAAAAGACCACACCAAGATATCTAAGCAAGCAGTCAGCTGACAGTCATCCACAAAACTTACTCTTACCACAGAAACAATCCCACTGGAGTAGCCTAGTGTCAATGCCTTATAGGAACACAATAGTGATAGTTCAAGAATCAATCCTTGCTGATGTAACATGTAGCACGCTTTGATCTAAATAGGTTAAATCACAAAAAAATTCTGTCATTATGTAGTGCTGATTACTGTACAATTTATCTTCCCATAGCATCAAAATATTGGTAAATATTTAGGTCAGGAAAGAAGAACTTCTATAATTATGAATTATGATTGGTTTAATGCGTTTTCGTACTAATTTTGCATAGTTTTAAAATATATTTAGCTTCTATGACATTCTAGAGTTTTCTGGAACATTCCAGAACATTGTGAGACCAAAAAACTAAAGTTATCTAACATTATCTAACATCACTTCTAACATCACTTGAAGCTTTGGATGACTCACTTTTGGTATTTCTTTATGTTTTATATTAAAGTGTTGTTGCTCAGTATTATGCCTGTACCATGCAATTTTAATGCATGAGTAATAACAGAGTAGCTTGTATACGTTGTCAACTTATATATGCTGTATAACTTATATAGAATGATTACTCCATAGAACTCTTTATATTGTAAAAGACAGGGAGAAATATAAGCCTATATCATGCTGTGAAAAAAATGCACTGGTAAAACATCTACAGTACATTAATATAAATGTACAAAGCAAACTGTAAATATGAGATTGACAAAGTTTTGCTTGAAATGTTAAAAACCTTGAAGGTTTGTATGATTATGGACCGAGAGAATGATCTATAGACAGAAAAATAGAATGACAAAATTATAGAATAATAGATGCATATAAAAATAGATAGAACGATAGATAGATCAGTGTACGTTTTATATGGCTGTCAATGAGTAAACATGCTTTTTGCATGACATGTTTCAGTGTTTGAATTTCTACATGTATTTCCATGCAGTGTTGCATTCTGATGCACATCTGCGCTCCCCTGGTGACATGCTTTGAGATTAAGAGAATCTGCTGAATTGCTTTTTTGATCATTCAACGTCATTAATCTGATGAAAGAGGCTATACACACAAGAAAAAATCTCCTGCACAAGTGCTTTCTCGCAGGATCTCATTCACATTGTTATTATCTGAATAAATCAAAGGTACTAGATCTCAGATGAGATATCAAATCCATCTTCTGATCAAATTAATATCTGTGAATGTGCTCACATTAACAATTCAAGGAAGAAAATCTGTTTAACTATCCCAGAAGGTGCTCTTTGGTTGGGTTCAATAAATATATCTATAGAAATAAACAGATCCAAGGCACTTCTTCCGGTTCAGAAATGTTAAAAAGCCTTTATTCAAACATGGCTCACTCTAGAAACATTAAAAACTGCACACTGATGCATTTCGGCCACCCAGCCGACAGCTCCACACGACTGTATTTTGTTATGGATATTAGTACTGTCTCACATCACATCAAGTGCATAATAGATGGGAACTGGGGGATTATTCAAAGTGATCCAAGTCTACGAGAGATTTTTCAGGAGCCTCCAACTGTGAGCTATCGAAAGGCTCCTACAATTAAAGACAGAGTTGTGAGAAGTTACTTGCCTGCTATGAAACGGACAACATGGTTGGACAGAGCAATACGAGGCACTGCAATCACTGTGAGAATGTAATTCAGACCAAATCATTTATAGAAAACGTATTAAATTAGATCCTTTATTAATTGTAAAAGTACGTAATATGTCATTGATATGCTTCAATGTCTATGTCAATTGTTATTTCTATGTGGGCCAGACTAAACGTAGACTACAAAGATAGATTATGGGATCACAAAAAATGCAATTCATACTAGAAACAAAGGTACGCAGTACATTATGCATCTGTACATGACTCAAATCCGTCTACTTTAAGAATCATTGGTTTGGAAGTTGTAACTGGATCTATTAGAAAGGGCGATAGACTACGAAGACTTTTTCAAAGGGAAGCGGTTGGAAATTGAACTTTGACTTTCCTAGTTTGAATGAGGAATTAGACTTAACTCATATTTGAGAAATGATTCATCATTATGATTCTTGTTGGTATGATTGTTTTCCTTTTTTGGGGGAAATGTGATTATACCTTGTAATGCTATTTTTGGTCCCCCCTGTAATGGTTATTTTGGTATCTTCCTTTTTTATTGAGCAATTGATTATATCTACACCTGTGATCAGTGTTGTATCTGACACTCAGAGGAAGGCTGCGTGGCTGAAATGCATCAGTGTGCAGATTTTAATATATCTAGAGTGAGCCATGTTTGAATAAAAGCTTTTTTACATTTTGGAACCGGAAGAAGTGCCTTGGATCTGTTTTTCTATAGATATATATATCTCTGTGAATGTGCTTTAACACTCCACGGCAGAATGCAAGAGAGAACGTCTCGGTTACGTATGTAACCCTCGTTCCCTGAAGGAGGGAACGGAGACGTCACGTCGGATGACCGACGAATTGGGATCTCGCCAGAGAGACCTATCCACTTCGAGTGTAACTAAACGAGCCAATGGACATTGGCATGCGATCATTGCATCCAGCTGCCGCTGATCACAGCGTGAGTATAAGAGGCAGCCGGTGCACCGCATTAATCATGTTTCGCTGAGGAGCCGAGCCGAGACCCGCCGCCCAGCGGTGGTACAGCAACTGTGGCGACGTGACGTCTCCGTTCCTCCTTCAGGGAACGAGGGTTACATACGTAACCGAGACGCTCCTTTCAGTCGGTCACTCCGAGTCACGCCGGATGACCGACGAATTGGGATACCTACCAAAGCGCCACAGGAGCTGCCCTTCCAGCGCCCTGTGTAGACCTCCTGATCCTTCCTATAAGGCAGACGATAGGACCGGGCTACACAGAGAAGGTCGACTACTGCTGTCCCTAGAGCAACCCAAACAGTAGGACTTGAATAACACTGGGAAAGTGTGCCCTTCCACTTGGAAGAGGCACACTGCGGAGTCACCTCCTCCCAGAGGGGTTAAGTGACATTACTCACGTGAAGTAACCCCGTGGGGCCCAATGCACATGGAAGTCTCTGTGATGGCTCAGGCTGCATCATTAGACGGCAGAACATGGTCTACCTGGGGAACACGGTTCTAATAAGCATACCGTGGAAAACACATATGGGATCCCAACAGGGTCACTCATATGGGCACTAGCCTCACACCAGATTTCAAGAATTCATTGGCTGAAAGGCCTGGCACCGTGCGTTCCGCCACGCCTGGGCACCGGAGTGCTGGAGGACTCGACAGGGTTTGCCCGGTTAGGGAACTCTCTGGAGAATAAGGCGTTTAGGGACGCAAGCCGACTCTGAACAGGGCCTCTCAGTGCCACTACCCGTTTGAGGTGAGAACACAGGAGGAAACCGGTTCGACACGCAGGCTATAGAACCTAGCGACGTGTTGGGAGTCGCCCAACCCGCAGCTCTACAGATGTCTGCTAGCGAGGCGCCACGAGCCAGCGCCCAGGGCGATGCAACACCCCTAGTGGAGTGAGCACGCAACCTGAGCGGGCAGGGCACACCTTGTGCTTCATAGGCCAAGGTGATAGCATCCACTATCCAGTGGGCCATCCTCTGCTTGGAAACAGCCTTCCCTTCTGCTGTCCACCGTAGCAGACAAAGAGCTGCTCTGAGGTCCTAAAGCTCTGAGTTCTATCCGTGTACTGTCGCAGTGCTGCGTGCGGACAGAGCAAAGCTAGGCTGGGTCTGCCTCCTCCGGGGCAGCGCTTGCAGATTCACTACCTGGTCCCTGAAGGGAGTGGTAGGAACCTTGGGCACATAGCCGGGCCGGGCCTCAGTGTTGCACTGGAGTCAGCCGGCCCAAACTGAAGGCACGAATCGTCGACCGAAAATGCCTGCAGGTCCCCACCCTCTTGATCGAGGCCAATGCAGTCAGGAGTAGGGTTTTCATAGATAGAAACTTCAATTCGACTGACTGCAAAGGCTCAAAGGGGCAGTTATTAGGGCTCTTAGCACCAAAGCCAAATCCCAAGAGGGTAGAGGGGGGCCTGGGAGGGTTCAACCTCCTGGCCCCTCTAAGAAACCTGACAACCAGATCGTGCTTCCCCACCGACTTCCCCTCACGGGTCGTGGTAAGCAGAAATAGCGCCACATAAACCTTAAGGGTGGAAGGGGACAGCCTACGCTCCAACCCTTGCTGTGAAGGAAAGCACAGCTCTGATCGAGCATCTCCGGGGTCCTCCTGGTGGGAGGAACACCATTCGACGAACAGGTTCCACTTCAGAGTATAGGCCCGTCTCGTGGACGGTGCCCGTGCTGAAGTGATAGTGAGTGCTACCTCCTGGGGTAGGTCAGCTAGAACCTCCAGCGTCCCATCCAGGGACCATACGTGGAGTTTCCACAGGTCCGGGCGCGGTGCCATAGGTGCCCGTCTCTGAGAAAGCAGATCCTTCCTCAGAGGAATTGGCCAGGGAGGGCTGTCGAGGAGCATGAGTTCCGGGAACCAGGTCCTGTTGGGCCAATATGGAGCCACTAACAAGACCTGCTCGTCCTCCTGATCTTGCACAGTGTCTGTGCTAGTAGGCTCACTGGGGAACGTATTTGCGCAGGCCCCGGGCCAGCTGTGTGCCAGTGCATCCGTGCGAGCCTCGGTTAGGGAGTAGAACTCTTGGCAGTGGGTGGTTTCTGGAGATGCAAACAGGTCGACCTGCAGAGAGCCGAACCAAATCAGCTGAACCGCCTGGGGATGGAGTCTCCACTGCCTGGAAGTGCTGCTCGGGACAGCTCGTTCGGCTGCCCGATTGAACACTCCTGGGATGTGGATGGCACATGATAGAGGTGGACCAGATGCTTCTGACTCCAGAGGAGGAGTGTGTGGCGAAGGGCGATACGCGAATGCGGGCCGTTGCCGGTTGATATACGCACGTCGCTTGTCACACCAGAACGTCCTTGCGCTGAAGGCGCCTCTGAGACGGCTCAGGGCAAGGCGCATTGCTAGCAACTCGAGGCAATTGATATGCGTTAATTGGAAACCCCTGATACCGCGGCGCCTGTGGATGAGGCATCTGTGAATACCACAGCATGCCTGGATACCTGCTCCAGGGGCACCCCTGCCCGAACGAGGGATTTGACCACGGCCTGAAGGTCTTGCCTCGGGATTCGCCATAGAGCCAGTGCTGAAGCGGTCTCATATGGAGCAGACCGAGCGGAACTGTCACCGCGATGCCCCAGGAGCCTCTGAAAGAGTTTCAGTGGAACCGCCGTCCTGCCTGATAAGGTCTTGAAGCAGTTCAGCACTGACTGAGCACGTTCCTGGGTGAGGCGTGCTGTTTGGTTGACCGAATCGAACTCCATGCCGAGAAAAGAGATCCTCTGCGTTGGCACGAGTTTGCTCTTTTCCCAGTTGACCCGAAGGCCCAGCAGGCTGAGGTGCTTGAGCACCAGGTCCCTGTGTGCAGACAACTGCTGCGAGACTGTGCGGTATGAGCCAGTCGTCGAGGTAGTTGAGAATGCGCACACCTTGTTCTCTCAGGGGACAAGGGCCGCCTCCACGACTTTGGTGAAGACGCGAGGCGACAGGGACAGCCCGAGGGCAGGACCTTGTACTGATACGCCTGTCCTCGAGCGTGAAACGCAGGAATGGCCTGTGTCGCGGGAGGATCGAGACATGAAATGGCGTCCTTCAGGTCGATCGCTGCAAACCAATCTAGGGACGGACGCATCCAAAAATGCGTTTCTCGTCAACATCTTGAGCGGCAGCTTGTGAAGTGCACGGTTCAAAACTCGCAGATCCAAGATCGGTCGTAACCCACCACCTTTCTTGGGCACAATGAGTAGGGGCTGAACAACCCCGACCTCATATCGGCTGGAGGGACCAGCTCTATCGCATCCTTCGCCAGTAGGACTGCGATTTCCGCGCAAGACAGGAGCATCGGCGGGTTTGACTGAAGTGAACGGATGCCCTGAACTTGGGGGCGCGGGCGAACTGAATCGCATAGCCGAGTCTGATGGTCCGTGGAGCCACCGAGACGGACTGGGGCGTAGCCAGAGCTCCGAGACCGTGCCAGCGGCACCAGCGAACCACCGGCACCGTGGTGGGGCAGCGATGTGGAACACAGGGACCCGGCCCGGGGCCTGTGAAGGCCTGGCCTGTGATGGCGGGGGCGGGGTCTGGGTGTGTAGTGTAACACTCACCTGATTCCTCCTCGTGTGGGAGGAAACGCAGGAGCCCGGCTTGCGTGTGACGACTTGTAGCGGGGCTTGAGTGCTACTGCCTTTACCGGTTCCACAAATGGGCAGGAGGGTGCTCTTGGGCAACCCCCTGCCTGGCGAGAGAGGAGGAGGAAGTGATCCCGTGATGCACGGTACACCACTCTCCTCCTCTTGAGACCCAGAGACTGAGGAAACTGCTCTTTATTGAAGTTTTGGGTACCGCTGGCTGCTGGGCCAGCGGGAACAAAACAAAAACGAAACAAAATTCTCCACCGGCCCTCCTCCGAGGGAGTGGTGTCATGGATGATCTCCCGGAGCAGTTCTTCTCCATCTCTGGGCCCCGCCTCAGGCCTCTTGCACTTGCGCTTGCCGCCTGGTCTGGGCCTGGACCTGGGCGTCTGTCTGTGACCTCCACGACGCCGTGGAAGGCTGCTGCCGCGGCGTGGGCGGGCACCACAGGGGGGCAGCAGGCTGAGCAGCCGGAGTGGGCAGCGGTTTCCTCCGGCAGTTTTTGTGATTGATCGCCTCAGTTCTGTGCTGCGAAAACTGCTGGGCACAGCTCGACAGAGCCGCCGAAAAGGCCGGTCTAACACACGGGAGCATTCAGGAACTGTACCTTCCTGCTCCTTCATGTCAGTGACACAGCCAGAGATGGCGCCCTGACCACAAGCGTGGACATCGACCAGAGACAGAGTGCGCGGTCACCTTCTCGGAGCGCGAGGTCCGTCCGCAGCACGCAGCTCATGTAGAACCGCCAGGTCTATGCCCACCTCGAGGTCTCTCAGTGCTTTGGCCTGATGGACCTGCAGTAACGCCTCATGGCAGAAGAAGCCGCCTCCCCACAGGCTCTATAAGCACTGCCAGTGAGGCCTGATTCAAGCCCTAGAGGCAGGGAGACACGGTTCACTCACGCAGAGTGGGCAGCGACTGTTGGACACAACTGCATGGCCACAGACCGCCCACAGAGGGGATGCCCGTGTACCCCAAAGCGGCTCCACCATCGAGGGTGGTGAGGGGAGGAGCCACAAGGTTTATTCGGAGTAAAAGGTGCCTTCCATGACCTTGTAAGCTCCTCATGCACTTCCGAAAGAATGGCACCGGAGGGGGGCGCTGAAAACCAGCGCGACCCCCGAGAAACCACTCGTCTAACCTAGAAGGGTCGGGACGCTGGAGGATTCCACACAATGCCGCTGCTCGGCCCGGGAAAGCAATACTTTCGTCATTCTTGGGTCTGGCTCGACAACGCTACCACACCCGGCGCAACGCAGCCGATCGTCACTAGGAGAGAGAGGGCTCGATTTAGCAGCGACCGACATCTGGTCATCATTAGGCATATACAAGGAAACGGGTGGGCAATTAACAGCAGAGGCCCCAGTCCGAACCAACGGCTACCCCACAATCTCCTCTGAGGGTGTGAGAACCTCTCACTTGGGAAGCCCTCACCGTAATCCTCAGATCACCTCTGACTCCACCGGATGCTGCGCCTAGTATAGATGACCACAAACTGAAATTGAATGATAGAGAGGATGCATTTTGACACAGCGGTCTATTTGTAAAACTCCGAGATGGTCATGTCACCAGGAAGAAACATGAACCATCCACGAAAGCTTCCTCAGCCACTGAATGCCCAGACACGTGAGGCAGTGATCGTGACCGTCTGAGAGCGCCAGAGATCGACCGCACAGAAGCCAGCACTTTCATAAGACATCTTTAAAAACGCGATCACCCGTGTACTTCTCTAGAGAAATGTATAGTGCTGAAGCACGCAATGGGGCTGGCCACAGTAAGTGTTACTGTCTTCACGGGAACCGCTTTCTCCAGACCGTGACATGGCTGCCGTGAAACGCCCGCACTCTTCGCAGTTTCTCGCGACAGGAAGAGCAGTAGTGAATGATGGTCGGCTTTGGAGGGCATGAAAAAAAAGTACATTTTATTTCATGGTCCCTTACGCCAGATCAGCGGCAGCTGGATGCACGATCGCATGCCAATGTCCATTGGCTCGCTTTAGTTACATGGGATAGGTCTCTCTGGCGAGATTATTACACTTCAGGAAGAAGACGTGAAATGAGTGACCGACTGAAAGGGAACACACATCCACAGAAGATGGCAAACATATAATTTATGAATGATTCAGCACTATAATGGCGGAATGATATATTACTCAATTACACCTTTCTCTTTACTAGCTTTGTTTATTAAAAGAAAATGATTTACAGAAATGACAATGTCTCCATTAGCATATGTGTAAATTAATTAGCAGAAACCAGAAAAATAGTAAAGAAAAAGCTAATCCAATCTCCTCTGAAAATCACTTCTTCTCTATTTAATACTTTATTTTAAACAAATTTGCTCTTCTCTGTAATCAAATATTTTCTCTAGTATAGATGACCACAAACTGAAATTGAATGATAGAGATGCTGATGCATTATTTTCTCAGTCTAAGTTTGTAAAATCTTTCAAGTTTAAAGAGGTTACACCAGGTTTGAACCAATAACCTTTCAGATCTTTAACCACTATGACGGACGTCATCAAACCACGTTAGTCTAGACAAAACAGGTGAAACACAGCGAGCCAGCACACTTTTAAAGACAGCATCTGATTCTGGTCAGTTCTGATCAATAGAGAAGCTATTGCAATGTATATCAGACTGAAAAAGCTTCTCGAATGGGGAAAATAAAAAGTAAGGCAGGATATGATTTAGTCCATTGGAAATTGATTGGATCAATGAAACAAATGGTATAGATATTGGGGGTCCAAATGTTCCCCAGATATTTTTTTTAAGTTCAGTCATGATCAGATCAGAAACAAACAGGCCAGGCCATCAACGAATGAATAGAGGCTTATCAATGGAGTGGGAAGTGCGGGAACTCCTTGGTCTGTGAATCCAGCAGTTCATTATTCAGACTATTTTCAGGGAAATTCACTAGACACATTTTGACCATGGCACTACTTTTAGGTGTCTACTTATCAGCCTGAAAAAAGGCGAATGTCCACCTGTCTGACAAAGTGAATCTTTCTTTTAGCTCCTACCTTCATTTCATTTAAGCACCAGTGACAGTCGGACTGAGCGGTTCTTTCAAACGATGACCGCATCAGTCTGAAAGGGTTATAAAGCCATTTCTAAGGCTGGGGGGTACACACGGTTTCAGAGCCATGTTTTTCCTACAAATTGAAACTTGGAAATCGGAAATAACAACAGATCCAAACTTACTCCAAACAGGGTTCATAAAAGGAGGGTCATCAAATGTCACATATTACAACATCTAAATAGGCCTATTATTGGGGACAGTGATTGTTCATCAATAATATTGGGGACAGCATCCAAAGTGTATGGAGTTACGCCCATGATTGGATCATAGCCATGACATGGACTGGATTGAAACCTACCCAGCTCTTGGACAAGCTTATTGACGTCATGGGAGGTACGTTAATGTTTTTGATGAAATATTTGGAGGGCATGAAAAAAAAGGAAATTTTTATTTCATGGTCCCTTTAAAATACAAATGTGATTGAATGCTAAAACTGAGCATGTGCAAGTTTCATTGTCTTAGCTAAAATATTACACACACACACAATGTCCTAACATAAATTACACACTTCAGGGAAGAAGAGAGAAATGAGTTGTGAGGTGAATGGCAGAAGCTGTTGTTGGCGATAGTTGCCCTGTTATCTGTTGAGCGTTTTCCCCTGTTGCTCTTTACACACTTCTGTGACTGTATCTTACATCTAACATTTCCTTTGGTCCACATGCCCTGTCTGCATTGTTCTGACATCTAAATGCCATAGATCTTCTGTCTGCATTTTCAGCTGGGATCAATAGGGCTAATCCTCCTGTGGACGGATCCTGTACTCGCATTAAAGGTATTACTGGCACAGTGTGATCGCTTTCTTCTGGTAGGGTCTCTGATGCGAGGCTTTCCTATATATATATATATATCTTAGGTTTTTTTTTAGTATGCTGTATTTGGACACAGGTGTTTGGCAACAGCAATTTCTTAGATCGGAGAAACCTCAGCATCCCTGGAATAAAATCAGTTTTCTGAGGAGTAATTTATCATTTTTTTCTGAGATGTCATGCAGGACAGATTTCTATTTTTAAAAAGTGCCCTGATGAAAAAGGAAGTTCTCAAAGACAAATGTCTTTAAAATTCAATACATTTTCTACATTTTGAACTGAATAATAACTGAGGAAGCAGCTTTTTATATTTCTTTGCTTATTTGTCACACTTAAAAGATTCAGATCATAAAACAAATTTTATATTACACAAAGATAATGCCAGTAAATACAAAATGCAGTTTTTAAATGATGATTTCATTTATTAAGGGAAAAAAGCTGTCCAAACCTACCTGGCCCTACATGAAAAAGTATTTGCCCCCTGCTGTTAAATCATGGAAGAACTGTCATTAACCACATTATTTTAGAAAGCCGAGTTAAACTTCACTAGACACACCCAGTCCTGATTACTGCCAGACCTGTCGAATCAAGAAATCACTTCAATAGAATCTGTCTGACAAAGTGAAGCATGCTTAAAGAGCAACACATCATGCCATCGATCTAAAGACAGATCTAACAGAATATTCAAGAACAGATGAGACAGAACTATATAGATGACATTAGAAGGGTTATAAAGCTATTTCTAAGGCTTTGGTACTCCAGCAAACCACGGTCAGAGCCATTATACACAAATGGAGGAAACTTGGAACAGTGTTGAACCTTCCCAGGAGCGGCCGGGTCTACCAAACTTACTCCAAGAGCACAACGACGACTCATTTAGGGCGTCATCAAAGACAGACAGACAACAGACAGACAAGAACTACAGGCCTCACTTGACTCAATTAAGGTCAGTGTTCATGATTCATCAATAAGAAAGACAGACGGCAACAGACACAGAGAGAGCTCCAAGGCAAAGCCACTGTTGACCAAAAGAAGAACAAAGACTCGTACAGACATGTGGCAAATATCATGATTATCCCCAAGACTTTTGGGCAAATATTCTGTGGACTGATGAGACAAAAGTTTAACTTTTTGGAAGGTGAGTGTCCCGTTACATCTGGTGTAAAACCAACACAGCATTTCATAAAAAGAACATCATACCAGCAGTCAAACATGGGGGTGGTAGTGTGATGGTCTGGGGCTTCAGGGAATGGACGACTTGCCATTGTTGATGGAACCATGAATTCTGCCCTCTATCAGAAAATCCTGAAGGAGAATATGCGGCCATCAGTTTATCCTCAAGCTCAAGTGCACTTGAGTTATGCAGCAGGACAATGATCTCAAACACACCAGCAAGTCCACCTCTGAATGGCTCAAGAAAAACTAAATGAAGGTTTTGGAGTGGCCAAGTCCAAGTACGGACTTAAATCTTAATGATCTTAAACAGTCCATTCATGCTCGAAAACCCTCCAATGTGGCTGAATTAAAACAATTCTGCAAAGAAGAGTGGGCCAAAATTCCTCTCAACGATGTGAGACTCATTGTCAGGGTTTGAAATTAACACCCGCCAACCAGACAAATGTGGGTAAAAAATCAGCTGTGGCAGAAAACGCTGTCAAATCACTGACCAATTTGGCGGTTAATTTCTGTAAGTTATGTTCACTCATTAATGTCTTGGAGAAGTCCATGCAAGCCAAATTTGCGCAGGTTTAGTGCAAATACTGAACTCATGAGACAGCATGACATTATGGAGTACATTGCAAAAACCAAACAAAACACACATAGAGTGCACGCATTATACACAACGTGATGAAGTTTGGTTAGACTACCTTAGTACGCATGCGCTTTTAGAGTGTGTTCTTTCACTGTATGATTCAGTCTATTAATATGCATTCAAAATAATCACATAATTCAAGATAAGGGGGCAGAAATTGTATATATTTATATCAATTCATATAGTTAATCTATATCACACAAAGAATGGAGTTTTTTTCTTTAAAAAATCTGATTATAAATGCAATATTGATTTTATACAACAGTT
>CM050425.1:26889576-26939576 GCA_027564155.1 Gymnocypris eckloni scoliostomus
GTTGGGAGGAAATCTCTCCTCAAGCCAAGCGTGCATCCTTGTGATGACAGACTGCTGGAGGCTGAGCATCATAGAAAACAATGCTGTTAGATTTATAACAAGAGGCCCTGAGCACTGGATGAAGGCCATCTCATGCTGAGAGCTGGGATATGTACACAAGATGGATGACACAGAGCGACCGGTAAATACTGCGTGAACAATGGACCACTGTGGAAGTGAGTCACTGAGGACACCTTTGCTTTTAGTTCACCTCTCATATTTATATAGCCTTAGTTACTTTTTAATGCATCCACGGCGCACCAACTCACATTTTTCTTTGATCTTATGTGCATTTGTGAACTACATAGAAGACAGAGACAAAAAATAGAAGCAATACATCTAGCCAGCGCACAACTAGGTTTATGAAATCTCATCCTCGAATGATAACGCTGCAGGACAAAGACCATTTAATCATACTCAATGTAGAGAAACATTTTATTTTGGAGCGTAACATCTACCGCACATCCAATCTACAGCGGTTTTGGCTTCTGAATGAATTTTACTCCTCTCATCAATTGGCTATATCAGATTTTAAAGCTCTTCATAACACCCTTCCCCACCTCTCACACGTGTCTGTGAAGAAGCCTTAGTGAAGACGACTATGGCTGAACGAACATATGACTGATTGGCTACAGATAGGATTCTGGCAGGTGTGCACACTTTGGGGTGAAGTCTACGAGTCCACATTCCTCTGAGTCAGTGCCACTTGTCGTTCAGGTGATCAGACAGGGGAAAAGATAATGTATCTGAAGTCAGCCCATAAATCAGCACACAAACTCTTTTAGAGCACATCTGATAAACATTAGCGCCTGCTGTCTGAGTACAGTGGTTTCTTACAGCACTGGCGGTCTCGTAACCAGAACAATTATCAGATGAAAAAAGCATTTCGAAAATGTTTTCAAGGTTTGTAAGTGAAAACGGCTTTAAAAACCACAGAGACATCAAATGGTCTTCCTCCAAGGATATTAATGCAGGCTCGGAGTGCTTGTAGATGTGGAATATAGAGGACTGTGACCTTCTCCACGAGCAGCGGAGGGACTAGAGACAGCAGCTGGTTGGTAAAAGGCTACAGATGCCCGCATCTAGTGCAGTCAGATGTGTCAATCAGAGACTCGGGGTCCCGCATAGTGCAATTTTCTATTAAAGTCACGATGGTGAAAAATGAGGGAAACCGGGGATTGGAATCAAACCATTTTATGTACTACGTACTATAACAATCACAGAGTCCCTCCTCAGTCGACCAATACCATATATTGCATGGAAACCAACCTATGAATACATTAACATATGATTGAACACATTTACATAATATTCAGTTATCAGCAACTTGGCCCTGTTGTAACAAACAATATGCAGAATTGTAATATGAATGTGTGTTGCTAATAATAACATTATTCTGTGTATTTGGTGTAATGCAATGTGTTTACGCGTTCGAGGTTCAAAATACCCATTATTTTCCACATACTGTACATAGTTGTTGTAACTCTATGCACCGCCTTTCTAAAACGCCACATTTTACAAAGCTCATCGTTCTGAGAAGCGAGGCGTGCTGTGATTGGCCAGATATCCAGTGCGTTGTGATTGGGACGAATACCTGGGCGTGAGGAGTGTTACGCCCTCACCGTGACAGGGATGTCCCAGCAGACGAGACTAAAACAATAAAACCCATAATAAACGAGGCATTTGTTGCATTAAGTGGGGACATAACTACTGTTTATAATGAGTTACACTGTCCGTTTATGCGTTGCATCGTACTGCGTAAACATTAACATGTCTGCATTTGAGTTTGTAGAAACGCAGCTCAAAACTCGTGTTTGAATCATCAGTAGCAAATACTTTAAATATCGAAATATACTTACTCAAAGGCTGTGAGTCCATTAGTGTTTACATTGTAAGCTACTCTCTCTCAGATTCAGGAAATAGTCCTCCGTAATAAGCGCTGCACACACTCTGATATTTGGGTTGAACTGTTCTGCAACAGTGTTGTGAATATAACTTAACCACTGATTTCTAGTTGTGTCCTCTTTTGGATCCCAAACAAAGTAGTTTCGCTTTTACAACGAAACACAGCGTCTCCAGGACATAATAGTCACGCCTCTTTTTTTGCGTGTAAGTTTGGGCGGTGTTATGCAAATCTTCCCACACCGTGACGTAGACATGTGGGGCGTGTTTAAACGAGGTGTTTTAGGAGGGTATGAATATCTCTTTGGGTTTGAGACTTTAATCTTTGTAACTTTAGGGATCTAATATATGCACGAACAGCTTGTAACACTCCAAAGAGAAAGTAAATCGCATCATATGACCACTTTAACAAGATTATAAAAATTAACTTCAAGAAGTTAATTAGTTTATCAATCTGTCTGCCTATTAAAAAGGCTAATTATGTTTGATTATAAACATATCATTTTCTATTCAAAAGTTTTGGAGTCAGTAAGTTTTTCTCTTTTTTTAAATGAATTAATAATTGTATTTTTAAGGACATTTTAAATTGATCAAAAGTGACAGTAAAGACGTTTGTAATGCTGCAAACATTTCCATTTGAAATAAATGCTGTTCCTTTGAACGTTCTATTTATCAAAGAATACTGAAATTCTTTCACCATATGATTTCCACGAAGATATTACGCAGCACAACCGTTTTCAACATTGATCACCCAACATTGATGATAATGAGAAATGTTTCTTGAATAACTTATGAAGGATTATGTGATAAAATATTTTATCTCAGATATTGCTTGTGAATGTCATAAACAATAACACAGAAACAGTACATACCATAATGGGGGGAATTTAAAGAAGTAAAAAAAAAACTGAAACAGTACATTCTTGTAAAATGTATTCAATTTTGTATTTATTTACTACTAAAAATATAATATACCCGTAAAATAAATAATGTGACACTGACGACTGAATTAATGTCTGCTTTTTGAACAGTATTTACATAATTTTCTATTCATTACTCTCTTTCCAAATGTACAAAAATTTGAAAAAGTGGCTGAAGTTTATTAATACAAAGTACAACTAAATTGAAGAAACCCCAAAGCGTTGCACAAGAAACCATGATGACAATGTAAGTGAGTGAATGTTATGAAATTCTAGAATAAAAGATTTTGGAACCGTGGAGAAAATATGGCAGTATTCTCCGAGCACATTATCAGTTCAGTGTCCAACAATGAACGGATATTACATCACCTCAGATAGACATGAATGCTGCAGTGAATGTAATTGGAAAACCATCCTATTGCTTTCCTTTGCAGATCCATTGATATTTTTGCTCTTTGTTCATGCAACCTGTGGTTATCGCTTTCCTTTTCTTTTGTATACTTCTTTCTCTCAGCATGTTGAGTTTGTGCACAATGACAGCATGAGGTCTCGGACCGAGAAAATATGCTCTCATGTCTTCCTCCTTTCTCCCTCTCTCTCTCTCTCTCTCTCTCTATCTATCTCTCTCTCTCTCTCTCTCTCTCTCTCTCTCTCTCTCTCTCTCTCTCTCTCTCTCAATTCAATTCAATTCAGAGCTTTATTCTCACAAAAACATACATTTTGTATTGCCAAAGCATTAAGACAACATAGAAATGATTTATCTGAACATTTAGTAAAGCCTAGAGAAAATAATAGTAACAATGAAACTAAATAAAAAACAATATTATATAAACACATGGCTAGATATAGCAAAAATAATATAATTAGTAAAATAATATTAATAAATAAAGAATTATAATAATAAATAAAAGATAATAATACAGAAAACATGTAACAACTGAACTTAGGCATGTGAACATTATATACATTATCAAGATGTGTAGGTCTAATGTGTGTGTCTTGTGTGTGTGTGTGTGTGTGTTCTCTCTGGCTGTCCTCAGGAGATGACATGATGAAATGAATTTTGCAGCTATAATTGCACATTTGGCTTCTTCACCAAGAATGAAGCTGAGTTTTTAAGTTGGCTAAATATGTTAAATTGAAATATATTATTAATTTTGGGGTAGTAGTCTCTCTGATATCTGTATATTTTGGGCACTCTGTGAGGAAGTGCAGCTCTCACTCACTCCCAGCATGCAGTGCGAGCAGAGTCTGTCCTCACGAGAGTCTGTCTCTCGCCACATCTTCAGACTGTGTTCACTGAGTCTGTACATCGTCAATTTTCCTGAGTTTTCCGAAGTGCTCAGGTAGCTTGCCGTGGTGTATTCTCGATTTAACATCATTCAGTTTGTGCTGGTTTAATTGGTGTTTTTCAATGGGTGATGTACTTGTGTTTTCAGTGTTTATAATGTGTGTAATGTGTGAATGTGTGTGTAGTGTGCTGGCTGGCTGATCTCTGTGTGTGAGATCAGTCAGTCTCAGCATCAGCTGGCACAGGGCCAGCTCTTGCTGTTTGGAGGGCTTTGTAATGGTATGTGTTGGGGTGCTTTGTTTTGAGGTGTTTATTTGATGGCTCTTTTTGGATGTTTAGAAGAGAGGATTAATTCTGCCCTGCATCCGTTGTTTGGAGTTTTCTTTGGACTCTGATTATTCTTTTACAGAAATCTAAATGTAGATTGTTTGAAACATTTAAATTTAAGAAGTCAAATTTTATAGAAGGACCACACACTTCACTGCCATATAATGCAATTGGTTCAATTACTGCTTTGAAAAGTTTGAGCCAGATTTGGATTGGGATGTCAATTTTAATGGATTTTTATCTGAATAATTTTGAGCTTTATATTTGAGTTCATTCACAGCCAAAGTAAAGTTACCGGTACAGTTATCTTCAGGCCGAGGTAAATGTAATGTTTGTAGCGTTTTAGTCCAATTCTGTGTGCTGTTGAATGTGTGTGAATGCCCTGAGAGGCCTGAGCGTTTCACATCGCTGTTTTGTTTTTTGCTCGCTGAAGGAATTCTGACTCTGATTCTCACCTGACAACAAAGTGCAGATGCCAGCAGATGTTAGGTCTCACAGTGCCCCTCTTCAGTGATTATAATAGGAGAGTCATCAAAAGACACTTTTCTCTGTAAATGTATCGTAGAAAGTGAGACCTTAGAAAATTGCAATGTTTTTATTAAATTCATTAAATACAAAGAAATATTCTACTCTCTCTCTCTCTCTCTCTCTCTCTCTTAAGTCTCTCTCTCTCTCTCTCTCTCTCTCTCTCTCTCTCTCTCTCTCTCTCTCTCTCTCTCTCTCTCTCTCCCTCTCTCTCTCTCTCTCTCTCTCTCTCTCTCTCTCTCTCTCTCTCTCTCTCTCTCTCTCTCTCTCTCTCTCATCTCTCTCCTCTATACAGTCTCTCCCTCTGTGTCTCTCTGACATCTCTCTGCTCTCTCTCTCTCTCTCTCTCTCTCTCTCTCTCTCTCTCTCTCTCTTCTCTCTCTCTCTAATAGTGTCTCTCTCTCTCTCTCTCTCTCTCTCTCTCTCTCTCACCCTTATAATGATATACAGAACATTGAACTAGAGCATAATTATAAAATAAATAGATACACATCATTCAGTAGAATTAGATTGAAATAAAAGTATTTCTATCAGCAGGACAATCTTATTAAGCGTAAAGTTTTCATTTAATATGCACTGAGTCATTTCTTTCCTACTTGAAAAGTTTTACAAAAAAATAAATGTCACGAGGAGGTCTGTAATACCTGAAGAGAGCCATCTGCTTATGCTTTCCATTCAATACCAGTTGCTGGCGCAGGACCCCTAAAAAGCACAGCATGTGATCTGAAGTTTACCAGCTTTGCTCTTTGGAAGTTGTGCTCAGAAAGTTTTCAAATAGGAGAAAGTTAGTATACAAAAAAATATAAAATAAATTATTAATGCAGAAATACAATGAATTCACTGTAATGATATGATATTACAAACATTTATAAAACACCAAACATGTCATATTATGAAACATTTAATATTTAATATACAAACACACATCATATAATATGTAACAACACATTAATAATACAAATTATGATTATTGTGCCCCATCAGATTTTTGACCCAAGTGCATTTTGAAAGCAGCTTCCATAGACAAAATAAAAAGCTGAATAATTTTGTTTTATATTTCATACAATCACACCGGCGTGATTAAAACGGTACATAACCAGCTGAGAAATTCAAATCTGCATTCGCTGAGCGTTTTACAGCTGCACATTGTAACCAATCACACTCACAGATTCTGTTGAGCTTAAGGCACCGACCAATCAGAGGCCTTCAGATGAGTCATCGCTGTTTTGTTTATTTGCTCGCTGAAGGAATTCTGCTCTGATGAATTCTCTCACCAGAAACAACAAAGTGCAGATGTGCGCACGAATGTAAAATATTAATTTCACAGTGTTAACGGCTTCAGTGATTATAATGTGAGAGTAGAGCGCTTAAAAAGTTATTAAACGATCATGTAAAACCACTTAGCAACAGTTAGAATTGATTACAATGTTTGTATTAAATTCACATTAAATACAAAGAAATATTTACAAAAATAAAATATATTTTTAATAGCATGACACCCATATCTCAGTAAACATAAGCCTATATCAGTTATTCTTATATATACAGTATATGCACTGTGTGTCACATGACATTCAAGAGCCTCCAAAAAGTGCACATGTGCCCTGTGAAATATCCTCAATTATGTTTTTACTACTAAAATTAAATACAACTAAAACCGTTTTAATAGTGTATGATTGTTGGTGTATTATTAGTTCACTTGTAGTGAGACAGAACAAAAGTAAGAATCTTTCCGTTGTCTGAATAAGCTGTCAGTTATAAAGTGATGCACTATACAACACTTCACAAGATGCTGTGACCGAATCAAGCATTCAGTCTAAGTCTGTGCAATAAAGTAGTTCAGTTGAAGTGCAAAGGCTCTACTTTTCTTAAATACTACAACAACCGAGCAAATCAACAACCTCTCAAAATAACAATGCTCTCAGTATCCGCCTGTCAGCATCAGAGTATAATTCATGCTGTATCATTCAGTGGAGTCTGAGCACAGAGGTTTACATTTCACTTCTGATTATACCCTGTATCATTTAGTATGTGACGAATAAACGAACCTTGAACCTTGAACCGTGGAGGTTCTGGGAGCTGGAACTCAAACTGATGCTCTGTGTTCATTAGCCCACACAACACCTCATGCATTTCTTACATTGACACATGTTTTGAAGCATGAATCTAGCAATACATTTAGCAATAAAAATTATAAAATCATATTTTTTATTAATAATAATAACAACAATACTTAATATGTATTTTAAGCCTCAATACTAAATAATAATCATTAATGGTAAATCTGTATTATTATTGATATTATTAATTAAATCTCTTATAATAACAATAATACATAATAATAAACTATGACTATAACATAATCATCATTAATAATAATAATAGTTATTTATTTGTAAAGTTGTTACACTAATAATCAAAATAACAGGTAATTAATCAATAATACTACTAATTTGTATTAATAATAAAACTATTACTATTATTATTAATACAACAAAAATACAATGGAAATCATGCTTTAAAAACAAGTTTATTATCTTATGAAAGTTTGGTTCTCAAGTAAAATTATTATCCATCATCCACACTGGAAACATGACAAGAATGTATTTTAATAATTATTCAACAATAATAATAATTCATAATAATCATCATTATTAATATGATTATTATTATACTTTAAATTTTTCGAAGAATAATTATGTTTATATAAGACTTTAAAAACATCCAATGAAAAACATGAATTGAAAATAAGTTTTAGATTATAAAAGTTTGGTTCTCAAGTAAATGTATCTTCTTTAGATATTATTTGAGATAAAGCAAAACCTCTTGCACATCCCTCTTGTTCATATTACTATTTATTAAGCCCCAGTATACTGTTTTTTGCACAACTTATTTGTTTTGCACTTTTTATTCTATTGCACATTGCAAATTCTCTTTTTTTACCTATATATATATATGCTCTTGTGTTGTTACTTTTATATCATTTTAATTTTTATTCTTTTGCACTGTCCACTGAGCGGACCTGATTTGATTTACATTTCACTTCTGATTATACCCTGTATAATTTATTATGTGACGAATAAAGAAACCTTGAACCTTGAAACAATCTTGATTAAAGCATCGGCATGTGTTCTTCTCCTCGTTCCCTCTCCACACTGAACTCGAGGAGGAATTCCTCGTTTAATCATCACGAGAGCCTCTGGAAGAGTAACTCCATCGTGTCTGAATGTGATCTGAGAACGCTTCACATGAAGAGTCTCCGTGCTTATCCTGATCTTCCAGTCCGATTCTAATGCGGCAGGAAAGCCTTGCGTTCACTCACACATCCGCACCAAACGCCCAGGGCTGAACACATTAAGTAAAACCACAGCACCAGCGTGGTATTGATCCTTCACACAGGCTTTGCTCTTAGGGGAATTGATAAGAATCATTTTAAAAGAGAAGCAACCCTTGATGATTGTAATCGGAGATATTATCATTGATTTGTCCAGCCTTTAATCCATTATGTCCCAAATAAAGAAGTATTCTTGCACGGTGACTCTCCTCTTCCGAGTTAATTCCCATCCTCTCGTTAAATAGTGCACAGTGCTGTGTCTTTCACTGGAGGCGTTATTGATATGCCCCCGTAGTCTACACACCCAGATTATCCAATAACAGGTTACTTTTCTGCAGTGCTGCATTTCCAGAATTTAATTAAAACTATAAATTAGTAAGTCTAATAGGACCTGCATAAATCCTATTGCACAGCCCAGGTTTCTTTAATTCCTTCCTGATCTCTTTAATATAAGATTACACAGAGACTAAGAGGACCTGCGTGCTGACGTGTTTTGAATCCGGCTGTATTTATCTATCAATGCTGCCGGAGGACAGTCAACCGATGAGCTTTCAAAGGAAACTATTGTACCATGTACTCTAGTAATAATGTCATTATCTCCATAGAAATCATGGCACTTTTTAAGATCATCATATTTGCATCCATCACATCTTTAGGCACAAACTAAAAATTGCTCAACTCATTAACAAAATCCCCAGACATTTAACAATCTCATATAAAATGGATAAAGAATAACTTGTGTCTTCAGATCCGCTGGTAATCAATTTCTTATTAAAACTATTCCTGAAAAGTTGGATCGTTTGTAAAATGCAAGAATCTGCACAGATAGAGTTAAAAGACCATCAATGCTTGATTAACTGAAATGTGTTGTAAATATAAACGATGACTGTAACACACAAACATTGGGACAGGAGCATTATAACATTTCACAAAACATCCCAACTTTTCTGGGATTGGGGTTATATATATGGTAATCATAATTAATGACATCATTATAATTTGTACTTTTTTGAGGCTTAAAAACTGAAAATGTTACTTGATTTTATATGTATTATATATTATACATGTTATTGTATTATACTGCTATAGTAATATAGTATAATATACATAGTAAGGTGATAATTCTTCATCATTATGAATAACTCAATTGACTGTTATAATTTTAATAGCCTAATTATACACTGTAAAAATTATTGCTGTGGTTAGTTATCACAACAACTTAAAATGAGTAATGCATTGTTTCAGCTTTAAATAAAAAGTCATATTTGTGCTCGACTGAGATTCTGTTAACATTAGTTTAATTGAGTTGGATGTTTATCATAACCAATTTTAAGTTTTATAACTAATTTCAGAAACACTGATATGTTTGCTTGCCTTTATTCACATTACTCCAATCTTAACACAATAAAACACTTTATTATCAGAAAGATAAATGCTTCCACTAAGGATCAAAATCAAACCCAACAAAGGCACTACTATAACTTGCAGAAAGTTGCTCATGCTTTTTAAACTAAATAAATGAATAGTAGTAAATGAACACGCTGCCATCTAGTGACCAGCATCCCATCTTAGCTGAACCCATAGGTTTCAATAGAAAAGATGTGAAAGTGTGGTTGTTTTACTGCATTGCATACATCCAAAACATGTTTTCAGGAACACAATGTGTTCATTTGATGCTAAAATATGAATGTTGGGTGAACATTAAAGATTGATGGGACCCCCACATACACACATTTGTAAAAGAGACTATACAATTACAGCATGTTTATTATATTCAAGAAGCATTAATAATGAAAAGGTGAAGTTTAATATTGTGTTCTGAGTGGTCTCTGATGTCCTGCGAGGTCAACAGCTTCAACAGTATACCAACCACTACACCTTCATTTATGCACGAAAAATAAGCCACAAACAACATGCCACAAAAATAAGCCTGCTTCAAGGTTAGTGAAATCATGCCTCCGGTGGAAAAGCAGCAGTAATCAGGATGGATTATATCTGAAGCAGGCCCGGGGGTAGCGTGCATCTCTGAGCATCACCTGAGCTGTGCACTGACAGCAAGGGTCAGCCTCACCTCCAGAGACCCGCTCGGTGTCACCTTCACCTCCAGAGACCCGCTCGGTGTCACCTTCACCTCCAGAGACCCGCTCGGTGTCACCTTCACCTCCAGAGACCCGCTCGGTGTCACCTTCAGCTCCAGAGACCCTCGGTGTCACCTTCACCTCCAGAGACCCGCTCGGTGTCACCTTCACCTCCAGAGACCCGCTCGGTGTCACCTTCACCTCCAGAGACCCGCTCGGTGTCACCTTCAGCTCCAGAGACCCGCTCGGTGTCACCTTCACCTCCAGAGACCCGCTCGGTGTCACCTTCAGCTCCAGAGACCCGCTCGGTGTCACCTTCAGCTCCAGAGACCCGCTCGGTGTCACCTTCAGCTCCAGAGACCCGCTCGGTGTCACCTTCAGCTCCAGAGACCCGCTCGGTGTCACCTTCACCTCCAGAGACCCGCCGTGTCACCTTCAGCTCCAGAGACCCGCTCGGTGTCACCTTCAGCTCCAGAGACCCGCTCGGTGTCACCTTCAGCTCCAGAGACCCGCTCGGTGTCACCTTCAGCTCCAGAGACCCGCTCGGTGTCACCTTCACCTCCAGAGACCCGCTCGGTGTCACCTTCACCTCCAGAGACCCGCTCGGTGTCACCTTCAGCAAGCTCTCGGCCCTGTGTCTGATCTGGGATCCAGCTGGCTACCCTGCCTGATCAGAGCGAGGTGCAGACACCTGAAACAAGTCTCAGAGTCATTCAGAAGAGAAATGCTCCATCTTAACTGTTGAGTTACAAGTCTGTGTTCCTGTGGCTCAGTGGTAGAGCATTGCGTTAGCAGTGCAAAGGTTGTGGGTTCGATTCCCAGGGAACACATACTGACAAAAAAAAATGTATAACCTGAATGCACTGTAAGTCGCTTTGGATAAAAGCATCTGTTAAATGGATAAATGTAAATCTTAACCGTTGAGTCTCAATCAACGGCTAAACTTCACATGAAGTCTGGGTCGAGTTACAAATTACATTTTGGATTCTATTATACGTGACACATTTGAAAACATGATCTAGTACAAATAAGGCAAGTACACACAAAATCAATAATTCAATATGCTGAGCTGTGAAAAGGTTGTGAAAGCAATGCACGCCAATTTGTTCTCATTTGCACATCTCACCCCATATGAAATTAATTTATTTTATGTTGAAATAAATGCTGCAGCTTTATAGGTTTTTTAGACAAGCCCTAAGGCCTCAAAAGCCCCAAGAAAGAGTATCTTTAGCAACGTACATGTGCATGACACACAAATATCTTTATAGCTACTATCTTTACAAGGCTTTTAGAAAACTCTACTTTTAGAAGAAATAATGTTTTTATTTAACAATTTCTATGTTTTCTTTAACTGATGTATAATATACAGCAGTGTTGTGAAACATTTAGAACTTAACCAATATATGATATATATATATATTAGCATTAAAGTTTAATTTAATATGTATTATAATTCAATTTGAACAGATTCAAAAATTAGAAAAGAGGAAATCAAAAAAGTTTATAGCTTCAAGTATTCATCTATATTTAATTTAGAATTTAGTGTTTAATAATTCAATTTCTGAATATGTCCTACTTGCTGAAAGGCACGGGTAAATATGACATCTATTATAAAGGGTTTATGAGAAGATTAAGTTCACTTAAAATAGTGATTTTTTTAGAAGTCTAATAAATGTTAAATGTATATCTCTGAATTATACTTTACTGGTGAATGGTTAAATATTAGGGGGAAAAGAATAAAATTAAAGAGCCATCAGTGGTATTTATATCAGTGATACTGGCCTTCAGTCATACAAAAGACCACAAAAAATATTAAAAATATATGTCTCAACATTATTGCACTATAAAAGTATATGTACAAAAAAAAACTTAATGTTAGGTGGGATTAATTCCAATTAATTTGAAATAATTAGTTGTTTTTTTATCGATTGACAGCATTAATATACATGCATCACCCATTGGATTTCTGTGAATTGCAATTAGGAGTTAAGTTGATTGATTATAACATGCTGGAAACACAAGCCAGATTAAATTCTAATATGAAATGGAGCAAACTCATAATTTTTTTCAGTAAGGACGGATGTAACAACATAACTACAAAACATTTTCACTTTAAATGCTTCATCCAAACCCACCGAATCCACCCACATGAAGACGGTCAAGTCTTTATACTTTCAGAGTAGAGTCTCACGTCCTATAAATGGTGTGAAACAGAAGAATAAACAGATCAAACAATTATTCATAATATTTGTATGACAGTTCTGGAAACAACCTGCATTTAAGAGAAAAACCCAATCACCAGATGCTCATTAATTTATGACGACATGCAACAATCAACCTCTTACTCGTCAAATACAACAAGTCCAATCTTCAGCCAGATATTTGCCCTTTTGTTTTAAACTGATGACGTTTCTTCCGGATTTCCACATTATGGACATAAAATCAAATTGCACAAATGTTTTTGAAAGATGACAAAATTACCTGTCAATTTAACAAATCAAATGTTCACAATAATAACTATCCTTCTAAAGGCAAAAATGTGGATCTGAAGGAGCCGTTTCATGTAATATTTAGTACAGCCTCATCATGCCTAGTTAATAACGTAGTACTAAATACATAACTACAGAAAACAAACTACAGTTTCTCATAAGACAGCGTTTATTAAAGAGAAAAGGCATTTTCAAATTCAGACATTTCTAAAAAAATGGATTCTGTCCTATTAAAATAACTGATAAAGTTAGTGAAAACCCACAAAAGCCTAAAAACAGTATATAACCCAAATGCAAATCCTAGATTAAGGCCTTGATCTCAAAAAGCTGTAGGTGTCAATGATATTCTTATGAGATCCATTCTTAAACATAAACCCAGAAAGCTGATCATAACCATGAATTATGTCAAGCAAGATGTTCCGATTCTGTACAACGAGAGAGCGTGTCATGATTTGGATTTGGCATGTTTGTTAAGACCTGAAACACTTAATGCGTACGATTAAGTTGTTGAATCAGAATGATTTTAAGGACAGACAGGAGGGAATAACTTCAAAACACGCAACTCCAAACCCAGCAGCTGAAATCAGTCCATGTGAAACACTCGAGTCCATCTTCCACAGCACGCCAAGTTCATTAGTCCACAAACAGAGATAAAGTGCGTTTGTATTCACTCAGTGCTTGTGCTCAGTCTTTAGAGCAATGTCAACACATCAGAGGCTCTCAGAGCGTTTCCATCAGGACCCTTCGAGTCCAAGATTACCATCCAAACATATACTCCATTGCTTTCGATACATAACTGTCATCCTTTTTTGGTGTCTGTTGATCGGATACAACCTATGAATCAGAACAAAACAAAAAGCAAGCACTTCAAAAAATTATGCTTTTAAATTGTTCCTTACAACACATTTCAGTGGCCACGTACACACTGCATGTTTCGGGAGTGACAACCGCATTTAAATACATGTTCATGTGTGTATGGAACAGCAGTCATATTTAGCCGTTCGTTATGTGCCATTTTTTTTACTCTTTTTGTCCGTCGATTTGAACTAAACTATCGCTGATAGACGTGCAGTGTTGTGTTTATGCTCGGGAGGCTGCTTTAGAGAGCGCGGTCTTGCAGTGTTGCCATGTCCTCATATTTACAAGCGCTTCAGGCATGTTGTTTGGTCTTATCTCATAAAGATAGACACTTTATGAAGTTAATAAAGTGGTCTGTTGTGGATATGAGATGTATTAATTTTTGTGTGTGTTATAAAGCAAAGCATTTGGGTGGTTTTTTTGGTGCTTGTCCTTGTTTGTTGTTGTTTTTTCTGTGAGGACCTGGCAACACTGACACTTTACCGCGCGGCTCATGAGCGCAGCTAGTCCCGTGCTAAGTTAAGACTTCGTTCACTGTTTTTCTCTTGCATCTCACATATAGACGAATACACCGGTGCACGTTCAAATACGTCATTAACAACTAGTTGTTCAGTTCGGTTCTGTACACACCGCGTAGAATGTCTGTAAATGCGGTTGTCACTACCTGTATTTTCCGGGAGTTAATGCGGTTGACAAATGCAGTTATCACTCCTGTACTATAGTGAATTATGTGTGTACAGAACGCGGTTAAGGAGTAAAAGGTGAACTGACAACCGAGTTTAGCTGCAGTGTGTACGTGGCCAGTATGATCCACTACATAGCATTTTAAATAACATTTGTAAACATTAATCTAGATTATATTAGGTTTATTGGTAACACTCTCAGTTTACCTTTTCAAAATAATACTGAAGAAAATTACAAATATTGGAGTTTGAAATATATCTAACGTATGCTAATGCCTGGATATCAAAATGGCAAGGAGGGGAAAAATGTAAATAAAATCACAAGTACTTCAGCTCATGTTCAGTCAGGTTTGGGAAAACTACAAACCAGTAAGAAATGGTTTTGGCCAGGTGCTGCTGTCCAAATAAAGTTATTTAGACTCATTTTGTACATTTTTGATGTAATAGTAATGACTTTTAGTAATATTTATGCAGAAATGAATCTGTAATCCTTACTGATAACCTTTGAGTTTCCATGAGTAGTTTTATAATATTCTCCTCCACTCTTAAATGGCAAACAATGCTCCTCTTTCCACAAAGCCTCAGCATTATCAAATATTAATTATTAGATATTCATTTATGTTCCTGTGGCTCTGTGGTAGAGCATTGTGTTAGCAGCGCAAAGGTTGTGGGTTCAATTCCCAGAGAACACACATACTGACAATACAAATGTATAGCCTGAATGCACTGTAAGTCGCTTTGGATAAAAGCGAAATTTTTGTTAAAGCTGTCTTTGTCAGTTTTGTGTCAATGAATGTCCAGTAACCTGGTAGTCACTGCTGGATGCTTTGTAAGCAGCACTGAGGGGTCTCATGACAGATCGGGGAGTTGATAGAGGGTGACTGGGGGTGCCGGGAGCCTTCACCGGGGGCGTGAACACAGAACTGGACGTGCTGCTCTTGTCTGAACTCTCCATTACACTCTGCAAAAAAATACTCACAATGTAACATTACCACGGTCACAATTACGACCAATAGAATTATCGCTTACTTTATCGATACAAGGTTTGACGCCAATCATTATGGCTTCTCCAAATATCTTTCCATCTTTACTGAGAGCTTTTCGTGCCTGCATTTTAGACTGATACTGAACGTGCATCCAGTTGCCTGTATTAGACATCTGTAAATAAAAGAAACAAACTTTTATAGAATACAAATCATCTATAAAACAGTCCTGAAACTTTGCCTGTGCTTACCACATGTTTTAATATGTTTCCATACTGTGCAAACTGTAAAAGGATGTACGACGCAGATGCTGGAGGGAATCTGTGTGCAAACAAATATACATGTAGACACCATAAACCTGAGAAATCATATCTGTGCTGATGTAACACAAATGAATGATGTAAACACACCCAAAAACTGTGACCCAGGTGTCATCTAGCTGGTCTTCTGAGGACAGAGCATCTCCTTGTGTGAAGAACGGATCTACTTGAGCTGGGGAGAGAGTAGTTTTCCACTGCTGTCCCGCGGGGCTAAACAAATTAGACACTATAGGACAAAAACAGAAACTAAGCATCTATGTTTTGACAGAACACCTCGTTTAATAAGTAATTAAAGCTAGTTTACCTGTTCTTGGTGTTCCTGGTAGACCAGACAATGGTGTGTGTACTCCAGCAAATTGCTGTGAAAAATTAATTCATAAACAGGACAAAATCTCATTAAAACATGTTTTACATTATTTTCTTATGTTAATTATAACAACTGTGTACTTTAATATCCGGCCTTGCGTAAAAATTATATGTTTTGACAAACAAATCATAATTCACTGATACATTTTGTACTCAAATTAATATATATATAATGTAAGAACAACTAAAACCACAAGCAAACATTACATTCTCTTAGTGGCCTTACAGCCAAGTTGAGTAATACAGTAACAGAGTTAACAAAAGGTTGTTATCGCACAAGCTGTGAAGCTTCTCCGCACTAATGAACGCAGATATGCAAATGCACAGCCGGCTAATGAACGTCTGTATAAAGGTGTTTATTTGTTTGAATGATGTTCAGGCTCAGTCGTGTTTGCTAAGAGTGACGAAAGACTGTAAAAGAAAGTTTGAGTGGAAAGCTCTTTTATGGAGATGTTTGAGAGTTTATTTAGCAAAGTACTAACTTTGGGTATGCGCGTTACTCATATTAAATACTTCAAATAAAGTACTGTTAGGACAAGGTTAAAAACAACATCGGTTGTACTGACATGGTCTAACTTGAATCCAAAAAATAAAGACAGTCTTAACTATGGTGGCCGAGAGAGCTCAACGCGCTGCAACTTCAGAAAACACATGCAAATAAAAAAAGCACCTGCAAATTAAGAAAACATCTTCATCGGTTTGACAACACACGCGCTGCAAATCCTCACAACACATGCACGAAATATCACAAAATCTTTTAAATAAATATTATTATTATTGTTAATATCTAACCTGGTATCATTATTAATATCCAGTGTAAGGGTTAAAATTGGTGTCTGTGTCTAATTTAATCTCTCAAAATCGTTTCAATTTATTCAACATCAGAATCAGAGGTCAATTAAATATATTTATTTGTGCTTGAAATAAAATATTCTTATCAGATCCTTTGATAATGATGTGCTACACCCAAATAAAGCCTTTATTCCATGTGCACAGGTACTGGAAGTTAGATCATGTCTAAATAATTTGCAGCGCGTTTCTTATCTTGCATGTGTTGTGAAGATTTGCAGCGCGTGTGTTGTCAAACCGATGAAGATGTTTTCTTAATTTGCAGGTGCTTTTTTTATTTGCATGTGTTTTCTGAAGTTGCAGCGCGTTGAGCTCTCTCGGCCACCGTACATAACACAGTGGTTAAAGTTAATGCATCTGGCCCCAGTACTCACTAATAACTTTGCAAGTCAAGTAATTTCATTTTGTATATTAAATAAATAAATGAGTGTTATAGAAACAAAGCTTATCTGTTTAATTCATCTGTAAGTTCTCATGTGAACACAGGAGTCAGACTCAAACTCTCTCACTTGTTTGCGAGCAGCGGCGGTGACATCCCCACACCGGAGCCGTTGAGGTCATCGTAGATGCTTCTGACCGGAGGGGCTCCGCTCTTGTCTTTAGGCGTTGGGACCACCGGCTGTGGAGGAGACCCACCTGAAGGAGGAAAGCATTGAATGTTTTACCAAGTGACTTCTGTGCCATGTATAAAAACGACATATTCATAATGTGTTTACCTGCCAGAAAAGGAGACCTTGTTTCTGCCCCCCCTCCTGTCAACCCAAAAGACCTGGGCTGAGGTGTGACAGGAGCCGGCAGGTCTCCCATCAGAAACCCAGGTAAAAACTGAGCCCCAGGCTTGGGGGAGGTAGGAGAGCCGAGTGTCATTGGTTCAATGCCTGATATTAGACATCAACAAGGGAGTGAGTTGTATATTTAATACTGCTTGCTAATTACAATCTACTTGCTTTTAGCAGCTATGTACAGACAGTTAGGAACATATATATATATAACTGCAATTTCAAATGTTTTTTATTTTACCCTAAATATAAATTAGCCGTATATACTGAATGATAATGTATAAGTTGTTATGAAGCCGATTAAAGTCTCTCTGAGGTATTGTACCGGTCACATTAACGTTAGCACAGCCACATTTACGCACGTCTTTACAAAATCATCACACATATCAATATACAGACACGGGACTGGTGTAACACACGACGACTTACTCTGGATTTCCATTCTGGGTCACTATCACGACAGCCACGGAGATAAGATCAACCCTACTTTACCAAATTAAAAAAACAGTGCAAAAAACTTTTGAACCGAGCGGAAGTTGCGCGTGCTCTAATGACACAGCCGCGCTGCACTTCCGCTTTCACGAGCCCAGCTCGCGCCTGTGTCGCGCCCCTGCAGGAAAGCACATGAAACTGATTTTTAGATTTGGAGCCAAATTCAGGCTTTTACTTCCTCACACCTCGGTTATTGTAATCGCCTTTATGCTGTTAAACTACTAGCGGTGTGAAATGCTGCAGCTGGATTGTTTAGACCCAGGAGGAGACACACTGTGTGTTCATTTAGTAACGTTACAGGATTAATTAAAGTCCCTTATTAGCGCGTTTCAAGCACTGACAGAACATCGTCACGCATTTCAGAATACTGACAAATACGTTCGAAATTGGAGCTTCGCGTTTTTAAAAGCAACCCGAAGACATGTTAAAATATTAAAACTCTATTTTTATTAACAGTGTTCATTTTTGAATATTGATGAACTGTGTTCATTAATATTCTCTTATGTTTTATGCTTGCATATGCTGTGTTGTAACTTGTAACAGAACTGTGAAAGCTGTATTTCTGGGTATCTGTTCTTACACTAACTGACCTGAGGGTGGCGCTGTTGTAACTGACCTGAGGGTGGCGCTGTTGTATCACAGGGTGGCTTCATTCCCGTCCTGGACCTCCCAGAGTAAAGGGACACTGGAGTCCTCCATCCATCTCCATCTCTAAACATTAAGTTTATGTTTTTATACCATTATTTGTCCTACGTTAATATGCATTTTAGGGCTATATACTTGCATATTATTCACAGTCTCAAGGTTCAAGGTTCTTTATTATTTGTCACATACATAATCATACAGGGTATAATAGGTAGTGCTTGATAGTAGCCTATATGTTAGCGAATTAATATTATAAAACTTCATGTTTCTGACATAACAGTCATTATGTATGAAAATGATATCATAAAGGGTAGGCAAAATAAAATTATAAAAAATGCTTAAGAAAATCAATCAATTCTGGGAGTCAGTTAATTTCTGACTTCGCCTGCAGCTTATTAGTTGCATAACAAAATAAATGTAATGTAATATGCTGTAGATGATTAGTTTGCTTTCGATTGTTGTTGTTAATCATTTTGATCTTGTTTTAAGGTGGAGAGCTGCTGGGTTCTGGTCAGTGCACGTGTTTGGACTAAACCAGGGTTCCTCTAATCTTCCCTGGAGAGCCAATCCGCTGCAGAGTTTAACTCCAACCCTGATCTAACTCATCTACCTGTGATTGTCTAATGATCTTGAAGACGCTGATTAGCACGCTCAGGTGAGTTAGATCAGGGTTAGAGCTAAACTCAGCAGGAATGGTCCAGATTTGAGGATCCCTGGACTAGATCCTGCCCAAGGAAGTGTGCGTGGTACAAAAAGGTTTTGAGAGCAACGCTAAGTATTCATTAGTGCTCAGTGATTTATATCAACAGTAACTATGTCTCTCCAGAACAGCGAGACAGAGCGAGCAATAGTTTTCCCCTGGAGCAGCACTGAATATATGATCTAAATAAAGAGAGAAATGCCAGCTCCGTCTAAACCCATAAAACAAATTGCCATATTTGAAAGATGCATTTGTCTCTTTATGTTGATTTATTTAAACAAACTGACACCCAGAGGGCTCCTTTCCATTATAAATCCCAAGATGCTGGGTGATGTTTTAGAATAGCATTATATTTGCAGAGTCGAACGCATGCATTTAAAGGCTAACTCATGTAATAAAACATGTATGTTGCTGTGAAGCTCAAATCATTTATTTCACATCTGTTCGGTGACTGTCTTTTATTTTCACAAGGTATATCATCTTCAGTAGTTCTGCACGCCACACTGATTCGTCCCTGCATGGGATAGAGTTTATTATCAAGGAGCGAGATAAAGCTGTCTGATGGTAAGAATGCAAACAGCTTGCTCTCTGTGACTTGTTCCAGCCAGTGGCAGCCTTGCCTTTATTACTCTGCCGTATCCCTGACTGTCACACAATAATGAGCACTTTTTGACCTCGCTGAAACATGCTGACTACTGTGTGCTACACCTTCAGAGTTGAAAAAGAGCGAAGAACTCAAAATAACTAATAAAATGAAGGTTATGCTTGTGGAATATTATGAGCTGCTTTAGACGACTAACAATATCTGCAAATATAAACAATATTCCCTGTATTGTTCAATTCAAGGCAAACAGTTTCCTCAGTATAAATGAGAGTTTTTACTGTGGAGTGATCTGTTCATTTCAGACTTGCGATATTGACCACAGTGTCTTCTTCAGTACCTGAACGCTACGTCATCCATGTCAGTGATTGCATAAAATGCCCTGTTTTACTTCTGTCAATGAAACCGCTAAAGAGCAGAAGTCAAGGTCAGATAGTCAGCAGAGTGAAATATAGCACCAAATGTGCTGAATGTCTGCTGATGGGGAGATATTTGAGACTCCTGCAAGGATTTTCTGTTGACGTGCAAACAACTGAAAATGTGAATGTGTTTTTGTGTGATAAATGGTTATATTTTCCATCTTTATATTTGCATGAAGAAGCCTGCAGATTCCTCTGCATATCCTCTTCTGTTTTAAATGTATCATGACAGCTATTTTTTCTTTTAAACTCATCTAACGCATCTGTTAAACCCAGTCTTTAAACTTGGGTAAAGCAGCATTTCATACTTGTAAGCAACTTTGAAAGGGGTTTGGCACTGGGTTAATCTTGAATCACAGGGTCAAGGTACAGAGTACAACAGTGACACCCACTTTTAAGTGGCTTTGGTTCTAGACGTATTTTTCCAATACACAATTGAAAAAAAAGAAAGTCTTCCATGAACTAAAACTGACCAGATAAGCAAAACCAGAATATTGAAAATAGTTCACTTACTTTTTCTTGTAACTATATATATATATACATACACTCACCGGCCACTTTATTAGGTACACCTGTTCAATTGCTTGGTAACACAAATTGCTAATCAGCCAATCACATGACAGCAACTCAATGCATTTAGGCATCTAGATGTGGTGAAGACGACTTGCTGAAGTTCAAACCGAGCATCAGAACGGGGAAGAAAGGGGTTTAAGAGACTGAACGTGGAATGGTTGTTGGTTCCAGACGGGCTGATCTGAGTATTTCAGAAACTGCTGATCTACTGGGATTTTCACACACAACCATCTCTAGGGTTTACAGAGAATGGTCCGAAAAAGAGAAAATATCCAGTGAGCAGCAGTTGTGTGGACGAAAATGCCTTGTTGATGTCAGAGGTCAGAGCAAACTGGTTAGAGATAAAAGAAAAGCAACAGTAACTCAAACAATCACTTGTTACAACCACGGTCTGCAGAATACCATCTCTGAACACACAACACGTCGAACCCTGAAGCAGATGGACTCCAGCAGCAGAAGACCACACGGGTGCCGCTCCTGTCAGATAAGAACAGCACACGGAGGATACAAACAATACCTTTTGAGCATTGTTTAAACACCACAGTCTACCTGAGTATTGTTGCTGACCATGTCCATCCCTTTATGACTACAGTGTACCATCTTCTGATGTACTTCCAGCAGGATAATGCACCAAAGATCAAATCATCTCAGACTGGTTTCTTGAACATGACAATGAGTTCACTTTACTCAAATCACCTCCACAGTCTCCAGATCTCAATCCAATAGAGCACCTTTGGGATGTGGTGGAACGAGAGATTCACATCATGGATGTGCAGACGACAAATCTGCAGCAACTGTGTGACGCTATCATGACAATATGGACCAAACTCTCTGAGGAATGTTTCCAACACCTTGTTGAATCTGTGCCACAAGGCAGTTCTGAAGGCAAAAGGGGTCCAAACCGGTACTAGCAAGATGTTCCTAATAAAGTGGTCCAGTGAGTGTGTGTATATATATATATATAACAGCCCAAATTGGCTAGTTGTTTTAAATGTATCATGACAGCTATTTTTTTAAACTTGGCATTAGCGTCTGTTAAACCCAGCCTTTAAACTTGGGTAAAGCAGCATTTCATACTTGTAAGCAACTTTGAAAGGGGTTTGGCACTGACTGGGTTAATCTTGTCTAAGTCTAAGTCTTACATTTAAGTTTAAAAAGCATTCATGACAATCTCAGGAATATACCGTGTAAACTACAGTAAGCATATTATGAGTAAGAGTGAGGCGAGTAGCTATTTCAACAGGTTGCACACTGTGCTCGTCCAATCAACCTCTTAACCTGAAAAGACAAAAAAAGAAAGCCAGGATTATACTGACCCAGAGTTAATCGTTTAAAGGGACAGTTCATCCACAAATAAAAATTCACACGAAAATGTTTTTTTGTGTGTGTGTTTCCCAGAATAATGTCTTACAGATAAAAAATTGAATTAAAAAAAATAACAGCATGAGGGTGAATTGCATAAATTTAATTTAGGCAAAAGCCCTAGACTCGGTATTGAACCCATCAAACTCTTCTCCTTTGGAAAGACATTTATTCACAGTTTAGTGCTGCACAACATTTCATTATGCTGGACCCAGCTGTTGGGATAGGCACTTTGTAATTGTGTGGTTGTAGGAGGCTTGTGATGAAGGGACACCCAGGGTCATCCTTCTGCATGAAACATTTACACATGTATTATTCAGCAGCCTGGCACAGAACATTTCCAGGACCCTGTCAGAGCTGAGCTGCACTGCTTTACCTTTCACAAGCCCCTCATATACTGCAGGAAAAAATGCATTTAACATTGAGCCGAGACAAATATCGATTGCTGCTCAATACATGCAGGTTAAATATACCGACGTCGTTCGACTTTCTGCATGGTCAATAATAGCTGGCGTCTGATGCAGTCAGAATATAATGACTGTTAGCATTTCTTATGTGAAGTCTGAAACTGGGCTGTGGTGGAGATATGAAAAATACTTCAGTTATTTCCACTGACAAGCTTTTTCAATTCTTTGAAATTAAGTATTTAAGAGGTAGCTTTAAGAGGACGCTGCGATTTTAGCTGCTAGGGTATTGAAGTAAGTTTTAAAATTTCTTTGAAATAATTATAGTTTTTAATTTCATATGCGTACGATTAATGGTTTAAATATTTAAAAACAGCCAGACAAAGTAAATAATAAACATGATTTTCACCTGATGGACGATACAATCTCTGAGACATTTACCACATCTACCCTTACAAAAAAATATGTTTTTTCAAGTGTGGCATTAGTAAACTTATTTTAAATAAAAAATAAGAATACTTTCAATCTACATTTTAAACAAAATTATTTTTAGGTATACTTGGTCTCCAATTTATATATAAATATATATGTTTCCACCACAAAATAAAAGGTCATTGTGACATTTCGTCTCAGGTTTAGAAATGTATATCTCTCGATTTTTAGTCTATGAAAAAACACAAGTGAAAAAAAATCATAGTTGTGAGATATAAACTTACAATTGTGAAAAAAGGGGAAAAAAAGTACTTTTTTTTTACTTTTTGTAATATTGTGGCAGAAACAAGCTTCCATAGGTGTGGTGTGATGTTAAGTTCACTTAAAGAAACATTACATCTATAGTTTAACGATGATAAAACCGTTGGTGCCGATGGCCTTCTGGGCAGCACACTGACATATGGCATGGTTCCCCTTTGGGTGTCCCGAGATCGAATCCCGCCTCGTGGACCTTTCCCGTTCCCACCCTCCATCTCTCTCTCCCACTCACTTCCTGTCATATCTAAAAAAAAAAAAAATTCAGCGTGACCACGCTCTGAATCACGTGTGTAATCAGTCCAAAGACATCATGGACGGGGTGACGTAGAGACCAGGAAGCTTGAAACCACGTTTGGTGGCAGCAGAGAGTCATTTATGGTTGACTCGGTCCGATATTAAGGATAGGGCAGGTCTTCCTTCTGAATGCCCAGCTTGGCCTTCTAACATGTTTGTAGATGCCGTAAGTTCCGTCGCCGACAGGTTCCGGGAGGCCCGTAAACAGGCGGTGGGTGGTGTTCCATCGGTTCCATCCTTGCCGCTCCTATGTTCCTGTACCTGCTCCTTATTCTGGGACGCACAGAAACAGAGCATCGCCTCTCGTGATCCCCGCAGAGGGACCGAGAGTCCCGATGGCACTCTCAGTCGAAGTCTTCTAAGCCAAAGGTGGATCTGAGGACCGTTCTTCTGGCGAGGAAGACTTTGACCAAGAATCCCTGATGAATTTGGCTCAGGACTTCTGAGAACAGGTCCCTCTGGGGAAGAGCAGTGTACTCCTCATCGTAACCTACCTGTCTCGCCTCAGCTCCCTAAAGAGATTGGTCTGTCAACTCTGACACCCCCCGTGCACAGCGGTCTCCAGCGAGCGCATCTCTCAGCATCTGCCTGGAAACGTGGTGGCTTTGGGAGGCTCGTCACCTCTAAGGAGGTCCCTAGGACTGCTCCAAGTATACCAGAGGTCTTGAGAGACTGATTCCCTTAGTAGACTATCTGGCTGCGTGGAAGCTTCTGCCAAATGTGTCTCAATGGGTCATGCACACTGTAGAAAGATGCTACAGAATCCAGTTAGTTTCTCCTCAGCCTCGATTCAACGGGGCTGTTCTCACCCTGATGGGCCCCGAGCAGGCTCTGGACATAGAACAAGAAGTAAACACTCTCTTGAGGAAGGATGTCATCGAGGTGGTCCCTCCTCTTGACAGAGAGTCTGGGATCTACAGCCGGTACTTCATCATTGCAAGAAGGATTCGGGGCTGCTTTCTATTCTAGATCTGCATCAGCTGAACCGCCCTTCTTAGTGGTCAGTCTGTGGAAAGACACCCACTAGTTACACATTTCCTCCCTGGTGCGCAGAGGCCTCCAGTATGCTCTCGTGTCCCTTCGTGCTCGCTCTGGACACATAAGTCCACAGAACTGCCCTGTGGAGGAAGTCTGAACCAATTGTTTGTGTGCTATGGTCCTTCCAAAAGGGGTCTTCCTGCTACCAAGCAGACCCTTAGCCGGTGGATCGTGGATGCCATTTCACTAGCTTATTAGTCATCTGGTCTCCCCTCATCCTTGGGGTCAAGGCTCACTCCACCTGAAGTGTGGCGGCCTCCAAGGCCTTCCTGTCAGGTGTCCCCCATCTTGGATATTGGCATGCTGCATGCTGGTCCTTATGCATTCTCGTTCCATAGAGTTTCGACGCAGCTCGATTTCCTGAATGGGTTACATATGTAACCATGGTTCCCCGATGGTTGCCATACATCCGGCATCCCCGCGAGTGCTTCCTTATTTTTACCAGAAGCTGCCGCTGTCTCTGCCTCACGTGCTTTTAAGCTTCCTGGTCTCAATGTCACCCCGTCCGTGACGTCTCGCCCCTCCATTGGACTGATTATACACTTGACTCAGAGCGTGGTCACGCTGAATGCGTTCCCATTGTGTTTTGACGCAGCATCTCGTTCCCTCGGGGAACCATGTTTACATACATAACCTAGGGACGTTTGCTTGTAATATACAATACTAAAGAAGTGAGCAATACTAAAGAAGTGTGCAATACAAAAGAAACACTTAGATACTTGTATACCTAAAATTTACTACGGTTACACTTAAAATATACATTTATAACAAAAACAAATTGGGCCAACTTACTCCAAGAAGTATTGAAATAGTACGCATACTACTATGTTATTATTATTTACTACGTAAATTATACTGTAATTAAAAAGATATACTTGAATTTTACTCAAATTTACCTAAAGTATGTACTAAATGCATGTTGTCACGTTCCAGGCAGATGAAGACAAAGATGATAGCAAAAAGATTATTTCCAATTATTCCATATAATTAATTCCAGTGTGTAAGTAATCCAAATGTGTGAGAGAGAGTGCTATGCACAAACAGTACCAGACAAATGAAAGGTAAACAAAGAGGAACTCAAATACACAGTGATAGCAAGCTAAAGGGAGAACAGGTGTGCTGATTAATGAATGTCCATGGTAACTGATGGCTGCTGGGAAAACTAGAACAAAGGAAACAGGACAATGATGAAAAACAAACTAAAAGTCTATAACAATGAAACTAAAATAACATAATTACATGATTTAATCACATCAACCGAGCTGCAAGCACTGAATGGCAACCACTTGCTCCAATCACGCGTCAACTAAAAACAAATATGAAGGCAATTTCAGCAGCAGACCAGATATCTTTAATTGTCTTTAGCTCTGGCTTTGTGTAAGCGGACAGAAGAGCATTCGGTCACTCTAGAGGTGCTCTCTCCTGCTTTCCTTGTTATACTTCACCCCCACCCTCCTGGACCCCGAACAAAAGGGCCCATCTGGTTCAAGTGCAGCAATCATCTTTCATCTATCAGACACTGTTTCTCAAAAACAACCTAAATAGTCAAATATGTCATGGTAATTGTGGGGATTTAATTCTGCACTTTAATGCACTGATGAGCTTGAGGATTCAAGAGGCTCCACTCAAAAGAAACCAAATCAGTGGAGCTTCTTTCTCAAATGTTCCAGATTATGAGGAACGACAGACAGGCCCTAGAGATGAGTGTACTTCACCAAAGAAGGTCAATGCTATGACATTTCACACAAGGGTGATCTTTGAAATGGCAGTTCTTGATGTAACATCAGGCATTTGAGAAAGAGGTATGCCTACAAGGGAAGATTAGTTTTATTAGGAAACCCTTCACTACACAAGAAGAGAGCATTTTTCAATTTACCTGCATTTGTTTAGCTGCCTATCGTCGTCTACTTTCAAGATGAGGTGTTTGTCACTTGTCAAATGAGCCTACTAGGAACAAAGTACCTATAATGAGTTTACTTAAAGACTCATTCTGCTTTGATCTTCTTTGAAACTATTTCCATCTGTCTAGCAGATGCAGACGAAGTAATTGGAAATTCTGTGTTCAAAAATGTAGGTTACTCACTTCTTGTTTAATTATTGTATAATCACACTAACAATGGTGCTATATATCTTCATTATGATTTGATTCAGCACAGGTCAATGCATTGAAACTAAAATTAGCATATCATTATTTCCATGTGACAATCTGAAACACACACACAATATCTAAATAATAAATCTTGCATAAAGAACCTGGACTTAACTTGCCTCAGTGAGTGGAAAATATATGATAGATCCTGGTTTGATAATATAATTAAACCTGAGCTTTTACAGCTCAGCTCAGATGTGCTCCGATTTCATTAGTCTAGTGAATATTAATGTGTTTAATTACTAGCTCAATCTTAATCTAATATAATGATATTATTGTTTTTCCTCTGACCTGATGACAGATGATGCCAATTTTATTGTCTTATCCTTAACATACTATATTCCAGAACATCCCACCAGAGCATAATCAATATGCAGCTCTGCATATTCTGAGTTCTGTTAGATAATTTCATACACCATAAACACTGTCTGCACACACTGGCTCAGTTATGAATGTAATATCAATAGCTCAGACGGGTCACTGTCCCTGGATTTGTTTAGTTGTTCTGGTAGATTATGTTGCATCATACAATTGCTTTTGTTTGCAATATGTATTGTGCATCCCAAGATGGCTTTCTCTGATATGAAATACAACATTATCTATTATGCATTTCCACTCTCACAAATTCCATTCTTTTAAAGGAAATGTTGGAAATACAGAGGCCAGAACTACAGTCTGTGTTGCATAATTGATGGTTACTTTTAAAATTAACGTACATAAATTTAAATAAGATGTTCAAATCTAACCTTAAAGGAAAGTGGAAAAATTAAAAGTAATAATTTACTCACCTTCATGTTATCCCAAACCTGCGTTGCTTTAAAAGCATGCTTATGGTAAATGTAATTCCATCCAGACTTTTAGACAAATAATCCAAAAAGATTTGCCTCACTGTTACGGCTAAGGTTTCAACTGCCCTGAATTAGACAGTATTCTTGGATATAAATAAAATACAAACGTTTGGTTTATTCATGATACAGTCTCCCCTTCGTTTTTGAAATATTACCACATTCATACACTGGATTTAGGCTGACTGTAAAAGCATAACTCAAGTGACTTGACATCAAAATGTTTCCTGACTTACCGACTCGTCATAACAGAGCAAATGGAGTATGTGACTTTAGTACTACACTATTTTCCCTTGGGATGTAAACACATTTCTAATCTTGGATTTACCATTTGTTCATTATTTATAGAGGTCAGTGAGTTTGACAGGGAATGTTTTTCTGTTATGGAAGTAGACTGGACACAGAGGATTATCATACAATGCAATGTCTATCGATTTCATCAGTGGGTACGCAACCGATGGAGGCGAGTAGAAACTGTGATGCAATGGAGAAAGGATATGCTGAGATGGTTTTGTCTTGCCAGGATCTCGTGGATGACTAGGAGCAGGATGATGGTGGAGGAGAGGTTGGATGATCAACGGAGAGGAGCAGACGATGGAGATCCAGGGAATCAACGATGGAGTGATACAGGAGGGAAGTAAACAAACGGGTTAGTATCAGGTAAGTAGTAGCGAAAGTCCACTTTGTGTAGTAACGAGAGTCCACTTCGTAGTAACGAGAGTCCACTTCGTATAGTAACGAGAGTCCACTTCGTATAATAACGAGAGTCCACTTCGTATAATAACGAGAGTCCACTTGTATAGTAACAGAGTCCACTTCGTGTAATGTAACGAGAGTCCACTTCGTGTAACGAGAGTCCACTTCATATATGTAGTAACGAGAGTCCACTCGTAGTAACGAGAGTCCACTTCGATAGTAACGAGAGTCCACTCTGTAGTAATCGAGAGTCCACTTCGCGTAGTAACGAGAGTCCACTTCGTGTAACGAGAGTCCACTTACATATAGTAACGAGTCCACTTCGTAGTAACGAGAGTCCACTATGTCCATAGTAACGAGAGTCCACTTCGTATAGTAACGAGAGTCCACTTCGTGTAGTAACGAGAGTCCACTTCGTATAATAACGAGAGTCCACTTGTAGTAATAGAGTCCACTTCAGTAACGAGAGTCCACTTCGTGTAGTAACGAGAGTCCACTTCATAGTAACGAGAGTCCACTAATGCGAGTCCACTCGTAGTAATGTGAGTCCACTTCGTAGTAACGAGAGTCCACTTCGTAGTAACGAGAGTCCACTTCGTAGTAACGAGTCCGCCGTGCATAGTAACGAGAGTCCACTTCGTGTAGTAACGAGAGTCCACTCGTGTAGTAACGAGTCCACTTGTAGTAATGTGAGAGTCCACTTCGTAGTAATGAGAGTCCACTTCGTGTAGTAACGAGAGTCCACTTCGTGTAGTAACGAGTCCACCGTGTAGTAACGAGAGTCCACTTCGTATAAGAGAGTCCACTTCAGTAACGAGAGTCCACTTCGTGTAGTAACGAGTCCACTTCGTAGTAATGAGAGTCCACTTCGTAGTAATAACGAGAGTCCACTTCGTAGTAACGAGAGTCCACTTAGTAGTAACGAGAGTCCACTTCGTAGTAATGTGAGAGTCCACTTCGTGTAATAACGAGAGTCCACTTCGTAGTAATGAGAGTCCACTTCGTAGTAACGAGAGTCCACTTCGTAGTAATGTGAGAGTCCACTTCGTGTAGTAACGAGAGTCCACTTCGTGTAGTAACGAGAGTCCACTTCGTGTAGTAACGAGAGTCCACTTCGTGTAGTAACGAGAGTCCACTTCGTGTAGTAACGAGAGTCCACTTTAATGTGAGTCCAGGTGCCAATGAGGTGCAGGTGCCTTGAATTAATACTCAGGTGACTGAGATCGTTGTGATGGAATGGAGCCTGGCCGATCTGTGACATCTTCTTTGCCATTTCTCTAGAGACCCCATACAGGTGTCTTTATGCTGATTAAGTTATGAGTAATGTGTAGATGCTGGAAATGCCAAAGTGGTTTCAAACCAGATTTCAAAGATCATCTCAGCTGCACAGTCAGAGGTGCGATAATGAGACCTCCTCCTGTAATATGTGTTAACGAGAGTAGAATTGGCATGCTGGGTGAGTGGGCTGATTTTTGGACTGGCTCCTGTGGTGACCACTCTAGTGATGGGGATACAGATTCCCAGCGATGTTACGCTGCCAAGATAAGTAGTGCTCTGATGTCTATCATAATGGCTTTATTTATGTAATATGAAGCTGCTTGAATCTTTTACTGGCAAACAGCCTGATGGCATGCAATGAATTCACCAATTAGGCAAGTTTTTAATACCTCACTTCATTGTAATAGTAGTTTGTTGTTGTTTTTACACCATTTGACCACTCCTCAAGATGTTTAACAGGATCAGCTCTTTTCCATACAATGAAAGTGAATGGTGACCGGTGACTTTCAAGCTCTCTAAAAATGAAGAAAACGTTATCTGACTGTATTCCAAAGCTTCTGAAGTAATACAAGAATTTGTGAGAGGTAATTTAAGTACATGGTGGTTCTTAAATCTCATCAGTGTGTTTTGGTGCATCACGATCAATATAAAACATGCTGTTTGGCATAAGTGACATCAAACCTGATGCGTCATATTTGAATATTAACGAACTTAAAGATTTGAGAGCTGCAGCAGAGGAGTTTTCTGAATTTCCTTTCATGAAACTTTCACAACACAAACATCACCCTCAAACACTCAAATAGCAAAGACCAAAAACACTCCATGAAAAGCTTTTTGGTGTGCACCAACAGAGACTCCTGCAGCAGTTGAAAAATCCCCACGAGCTCACATTATACCACCAACTCAGACAAATCAGACGATGTGACCCCATTACATTCCCCTACCTTCATTCTGCACGGAAGACAGAACTGACTCCGTGAAGCTCTAAAGGGCCACTAGCTCCGGCACTAGAATAGAATAATATAGAATTCAGCATCTAAACCCAGGGTGACTGAACCATGCTGTTCAATTGCCGATACAGATACTTTACGAATGCCATGCACTGCACTTTAACACAGTACAACTGGACCACACACACACACACTGCTCAAACACAACAATCTATCTGCTACTACTGGATACCATGCAACGCACATCCATGACATTGTGTATCCGGCCTATGTAAAATCTGCTGCACCTTCGCATTATTGTGTGTATATATGTGTACATAATGTAGAATGTGTACATACGTGCATAACGTGTATTGATAACTGTAAGTATGTCTTAAAAAGTGCACTGTGTGTATTGAGTATATGTGTGTGTATTCTGCACATTGTCTTCTGTATAAGTCTGTAAGTATGTACTGTCTATATGTAAATTGTTTCTGTCTGGAGCATGCTCTCAAGAACTTCACTCACCAGACCTCCTGTGGTGATGTGACAATAAAAGTGATTTGATTTGATTTGAAGACAGAACTGACACCCGTGAAGCTCTAAAGGGCCACTAGCTCCGGCACTAGAATAGAATAATATAGAATTCAGCATCTAAACCCAGGGTGAATGAACCATGCTGTTCAATTGCCGATACAGAGTGCTGTATATGATATATTTTTGTAGGGCAGCCCAGAAGTTAGCATCACCCAGGTGCCCTCAACAAAAACCCTGCAGGATTTATTCATTGGCTTTTGGATTATTGGAGAAAATAAGATCAGTGACCAACAAAAGTGTATGATTCTTTAACATTTCATTCATCATACATTCCATAATACAACCAATCCCCAAAGGTAGAAAGCTATACATACAGTACATTGCATAATGTCACCAGCATTAAGCTTCAGACAACTCTTTTAGTATTTATTTTAAAACACTTTCCCTGAAAGTTAAATATTTTCCTTGAATACTTTGCAAGAGTGTGATCATAAACATAATGAGGCTGTGAAAGTATGAACAAACTGGCTGATGGAACAGGAAGTGCTAAAATTCTTACAAAAATACATCATTCCTGCAGCACACTATTCACAAACTTGTGATATACCAATATTCCCACTGAGAAAACCATCTGGTGCTAGAGGTTGTCAGATGGTTTTATTTAACCACAGTTGACCAAAATTCGAAGCGCAAGAACAGATACAATCATTCATTCATGTCCATCCGCAGCCATTCTATGCAATCAGTGTTTCAGCTGAACCCGTGTTTCCTCTGCTGATTGAAGCTAATATTAGTTTAAGCAGTAAATGGCAGGCCATAGGGTTTCAATCTAGAGTCGTCCATTTCTAGCTTCATTTTAAAGCGCTAACAATGAAAGGGTAAAACAGAAAATAATGCACTTCCATATTTGTACAATCAGAAAAGGGCATTCTTAGAGAGTCGAAGGTAATATTGTAAACATTGCCATAGCCTAGAACCCCTCTCTGTGTTTTAAAACACTCTATTCGTGAATGAACCAAGGTAAATGTGTATGTGTACGGCCCATTACCAGCAGATGGCATTCACTCACATGACTGCCCAGTGATCAGTCCCTGTCCAAACACTTCAGGGCAAAGTCACCTCCCTGCCCACATAGCTACTAAAGTTACATTCACTGAAGAAAGTGAAGCTTTGGAAGCTGTCAAGCTCAGTGGTGCTAAAGAGATGGATCATCTCTGGAGAAAGCTATCTGTTAACATTTCCAAACATCTCCCTGGAAGAGACTGATTTGACCGATAGCAGACAAGTCCATTTGAATCTATATTTAATTATTGTGATTTTAATTATTATTAATTAATTATTAATTACATTGTATTACTTTAATCGATTAAAGTGCATAAGATTCCTTATTAAGTTTTAAACTTTCAAGTTCTTGAGGAAACTGATTTTCTCCTAATTTGAAACAATCAATATACACACACACACACACACACACACACACAGGCCACTTTATTAGGAACATCTTGCTAGTACCGGGTTGAACCCACTTTTTGACTTCAGAACTGTCTTAATTCTTCGTGGCATAGATTTCAACAAGGTGTTGGAAACATTCCTCAGAGATTTTGGTCATATTGTCATGATAGCATCACACAGTTGCTGCAGATTTGTCGTCTGTACATCCATGATGAGAATCTCTCGTTCCTCCACATCCCAAAGGTGCTCTATTGGATTGAGATCTGGTGACTGTGGAGGCCATTTGAGTAAAGTGAACTCATTGTCATGTTCAAGAAACCAGTCTGAGATGATTTGTGACATGGTGCATTATCCTGCTGGAAGTACATCAGAAGATGGTACACTGTAGTCATAAAGGGATGGACGTGGACAACAACAATACTCAGGTAGACTGTGGCGTTTAAACGATGCTCAATTGGTACTAAGCGGCCCAAAGTGTGCCAAGAAAATACCCCCCACACCATTACACCACCACCACCAGCCTGAACCAGTGAGACAAGGCAGGATGATCCATGCTTTCATGTTCTTTACACCAAATTCTGACCCTAACATCTGATGAGTGGTTATTTGAGTTACTGTTGTGTTTCTATCATCTCTAACCAGTCTGTCCATTCTCCTCTGACCTCTGCCATCAACAAGGCATGTTCATCCACACAACTGCCGCTCACTGGATATCTTCTCTTTTTCAGACCATTCTCTGTAAACACTAGAGATGGTTGTGTGTGAAAATCCCAGTAGATCAGCAGTTTGTGAAATACTCAGACCAGTCCGTCTGGAACCAACAACCATTCCACGTTCAGAGTCTCTTAAACCCCTTTCTTCCCCGTTCTGATGCTCGGTTTGAACTCCAGCAAGTCATCTTCACCACATCTAGATGCCTGAATGCATTGAGTTGCTGTCATGTGATTGGCTGATTAGCAGTTTGTGTTACCAAGCAATTGAACAGGTGTACCTAATAAAGTGGCCGGTGAGTGTATGTTTTCAGAACATAAATCCATATTTATGGATTAATTTAACGAGGATTGCATCTAAACAGGATATATATCGTCTTCTAATCTGATATTTTTTGAGAAATCTTTCATATTATATTGCAATATTATTTGGAATATCCTTCAACCAACTACACAAAAGGTCAGTATTTTTGGACATAAAATAAATGAATTAATTTCTGCTTAACACTCTAGCCGAATGTTATTTTTCTGAAGGCATGGGCCCTTCCCAATTCATTTATGTTTTTTAATGAAGTTTATAAAAAAATAATGCACTATCGTAAACAATTATATATATAATTTAAATAAATGTAATTTGGGTGTACTTATTTAACTGATAGTTAAAATCAGATATTGAGGGAGTACCCGATTTCTTACGAAACACAATGAATTCATGCAATATATTTACAGTACTGTTCAAATACATAAATGAAACATTATTTAATAAATATTTGATTGTAATAAGTCTATAAGTCAATTTTGTACAGCTGTTGCTGGCACCTTTGAGAAGCAGGCTGTTTTGTTGAAAATGTTTTATACTGAGATCTTGAGGATCTTCAGCAAAGAATATTTCTGTCTGCTTGAGTTTAATTGCTGGTTATCTTTGTACCGGTGTGTTGGTGTTTTCTCAGCTGCTGGCAGACTGGACATCACGGCATCCAAGAGCAGATTAATTATGGAACTGAAGACTGAAATATCCTCTCTGACGTCTCCATCTGCGGTGCTTACTTTACCGAGTCTTTGCAACATCTTTTGCATAATGTCCTTTTTTTCTTACAAAGGTTACAGACTCATTTCTGGACAGCTGCTCATCAGCATCCTAGAGATTTAAAAGATCCTGAACAAACTAATTCAGAATCTTCAGATGAAAACAGACAGTTCAGGATATATTTCATCTTCTATGTTTGTTTAATATTATGTGTTAATATAATAAATAATTGTTTAAAAATAACATTTTGTGTAATATTGTGGCATCTCGTGGAATATTTATCTTCATGAGTAAAAATATATAGCGGGATGTCTCTATGTCAAGGATTTATGGGATAATGTGAAGCAGTTTGATATAATAGACGGAGACTGAGCAATGAAACATACAAGAAACATCTTGGGATGAACGTAAGACAATTTTGAGTTCCAGACAACATTTAATTAAATTCTCAAATCTCATTGATTTTCACAATATTGTTTCAAAGTACCATTACAGAAAATACATGTTTACGTTGATATAGACATTGATACATTAAATTGGTATAGTTTGAATGTGGGATGAAAACATATTGCACCTGATGATGAGTGATTCCCGATCAAGATGGTTTAAGTCTATCAAATGCATCTTTTTTTCTGTGAAAATCAATTTCTGAACCAGTCATATTCTAAAATTTCTGTAAAGTGAGTCATGACTTTGCATCTTGCTTTCATTTTGGTTTATGAACAGAGCTGATTATTCATGTAAGCCCATGTGACACTCATAAATTCATTTTCTGTTGTGAAAGTGAACATTAAATGCATTGCATCTGCTGCTGTTACTAAGATGCTCGTGAACATGTATTCATTGGTACACATACATATCAGTCCCCTGTGTTTCACACTGTGCTCATTTGACATCAAGATTTAACATCCACTAATACTTTCACTCTCATCTGTCATATATATGCAAGTTATTTTAGCTTTTTGTTCTTGTTAATGGTTTTACCATCGGGTAGGCTTACTTCTTTCCTTAATCCACGTCCTTTTATGACTTGTATTCATTCTCAGGATATGAATTCTGGATATCAACAATTCAGTTTTCACTTAAAAAGCTAATTCTTGATATAAGGAATTAGATTTTACTTGTAACAATGGTATTTTTGATATCAGAAATTGCATTTTCACTAGTTAAAATGCTAATTATTGATATCAACAATTTTTTTTTTATTAATGTTCAATTAAAATTTAGAAATTACCCTCCCAATTGTTGATATCAGAAATACATTATCAGATATCAGATATGAACATTGTCACTAATGACAATTAAATTGCTGATATCAAGAATAGACATTTTAACTACTGAGAATTGTATTTCTGATATATTAAATTGGAATTTCAACTAATTATTGATATCAAGAATTAGCATTTTTAACTGGTAAAAATTGAATTGTTGATATCAAGAATCATATCTTGAGAATGAATAAAAGTCATAACGGCTTGCCAGCACGTTCAGCATATCGCATACCAAACTAAGAAAGTCCAGTTCACTAGAGAGCAATGTCTAGCCTCCCTAGAGCCCCTCTAAAGCAAAGAACTGCTAGATTGACTATAATACGGATATTAAGGGCTCATATCTGAATGAACATGACTGAGAGCTGTTCACTCCTCACCATATCTGTCCTCGTCCTATGAAATGTGCTTCTGAACCTGTGCTCCAGCTGTGCTATGGACCAGAATCAAAATAAGGTCTAATCACCTCTTTGCTACAGTTTGCTGCTCTCCCGTATCCTATTTCACAGTCCAGTGATATCAAACCACTGTGGCTACAATTTCAACCTAGAGGGATATGTTTAAAACGCTCCCATGTCTTCAGTTCACACTCACGGTAGCTGAGGGTCAAGAGATTGCACAATGTGATATAGGACTGATAAAACCCATTGTTATCTGTAACCATAAGACTAGCTCATCATGACATCTGGTGTCAAGCTCTCGTTTTAAATAACTTGGTTTATATACATAAAAACTCTTAGAAATCATAAAATTGTAAAAGCTAAATGCAGAGGTGGGTAGAAACGATATATTTACTTCGTTACATTTTTCATTGTATTTTTTTGGGGGGGGGGGGTAACTAATACTTTTATAGTATATGTAAAGATGGGTGCTTTTACTCTTACTCAAGTAATATTTTAGTGAACAAAAATTTACTTTTACTTTGTTACTGTGGTCGATGCTCCTCTTGTTACTTTATCTTAATGCAACTCAAGTTAAAATGCTTTAATTTATTCCAAACGCACCGTCTAATTTTCTCTGGACAATGAGTGATGCCCATTCGCCAATTATTCATAATTTTGAGTCACTTCTGTTCAAAGGCTCGATCAAACCAGCGAATCAGTTTCAAATCAAAATCAAATCAAATCTCTTTATTGTCACACATCATGTACACAAGTGTACTGATGGTGAAATACAAGACTCTGTGCCATGGCAGTACAAGCAACACGATATGAGAAATGTACAATATAGATAAACAACAATATACACAGACTATACAGGTGCATCTCAATAAATTATAATGTCAAGAGGAAAATGAGAAACAAGAGAAATAATGCAGATGAGCTGAAGGCCACTGCACCACCTCAGCAGTGCCACAAACTGATCACCTCCATGCCACGCCGAATTAAGACAGTAATTAAAGCAAAAGAGCCCCGACCAAGTATTGAGTACATATACAGTACATGAACATACTTTCCAGAAGGACAACAATTCACAAAAAATGATTTTTATTGGTCTTATGAAGTATTATAATTTGTTGTGAATTGGTGGGTTTTTGTTAAATGTGAGACACAATCATCACAATTAAAAGAACCAAAGACTTAAACTACTTCAGTCTGTGTGCATTGAATTTATTTAATACACGAGTTTCACAATTTGAGTTGAATTACTGAAATAAATAGATTTTCCACGACTATTGAGATGCACCTGTACATTCAGACTATTACTTTTACTTTGACTTGAGAACAGTTTTGGGCACTCTAGCACCTCTGGCTCCACGGAGAGTGCTCTGGACCCTGAGGTGGAAGGGTGGAAGGAACTGAAGTGCTTCTGTGGCAGCAGATCCTCCGGGAGCTTTACTGGACCGCTAATCAGCTCTCTCATGAGAGCCACTGCGCTGCTAAAACTACCAGATCTAAACAACCTTCTAGAAGAAACGTACTTTCACCGGTTTATACAACTGGAACAAAACTGCGTTACTTACAGTATATGTATGCACAATATTGCCAGTTCTTATATTGTGCTCTGCCAAACGAAGCCACCAAATAATTAACCATTGCATTTCTGAACAAAACAACATTGGTTTTCATTCCTGACTATATCACTGTTCATGCAATAAATCAGTTAATCACTCATAAAGATCACTTGAGTTATATTCAATCCATTTTAACGCATTAAGAAATTATTTTCACGAGAAAAAAAAATGTAAATTTGATTATCAAAGATGAGTTTTAAAGGCTAAAATGCAGGAAATACCACTACCACTAATTCTACTACTACTACTAATAATAATAATAATCATTATTATACATTTGTGCACCCTATTTCAGAATAAAAGCTTTCATTCTAGATGCTACAGTTATTAGACGTTTTGAATATTTTGTGAAAAAAGCAGATGATTGACGACTGGTCTGGTTAATTATTCAGAAATCAAAAATGATAAAATGGTTATGGTTACCCAAGTCAACCCCAAGTCATCTTAATTAGTGGTTCCACTTACCCGAACTCATACAGCAGTCTATGTGATAACACCGTTATATAACAACAGCATACTGTTATTTTAGTACGAATCAAGGATTTTTATTTTTATTTCAGCATTCAGTTATTTACTTTGTCCACAAACCATGATTGTTCACTGACCTGAAATTCTAAAGCACTAAAACGGATTAAACAAACAAAATCTTGTCCCAGGGCATGATGTGGGTAAAAGCTGCTCTTAATGCGCAGGATCTTCGTGGAGGATTAGAGCTGGTGTGGAGGTGCACTCGACAGATAAGAACACAATGCAGTCGCTCTCAGCGGGGAATACTGAACTCGTTTAAAATGAAAGGGCAAATAACAGCCAGTTAATCTTAGAATTCATTTTTGATCACATGTAGCATTAAAATTAAGACAGCAAAGACTGTTTTGATAGAATTAAAAAATATATTATGTTTATTATTATTATTTTACTTTGCTTCAAATTTCTTATTTAGACCTTACTCTGAAGAACTGTGCAACATAATCAGATGCCTGACTGTATTTCTGTAGTGCTTTCTCTCTGAAAGCACTTCTGTTTTCTGAGTTTTGCAGATCAGTCATTATCATTGGGCACTTGTGCCTATGTAGTGATAATGGAGCGTGCTAATAGAAGAGGTAAACTTTGTGACCCTGATTGGTGCTCTCTAACCCAGTGACTGCATCTCAAACCATAGCTCTCATTACTCGTGAGCCTCTGCTACATCTTTGCTCATTATCCTCTCCTGTACAAGAGCTAAAACTTCTCAGTTGAGTAATTGCACTTAAGCCAAGTCTCCAGTTCAGTGTGATCTCTGTGCAAGACAGCTACTTTTTTCAACAAACTGAAACAATGCAGCCGTAGAAAATATTGCACAACATCTTTCAAACTGTTAATAAAGCTGTTGTTAATGAAAAGACAAAATCTGCATCTCAAGAGTGCTTTTAAAGAAGCTCTTGTAAAGAATCAGATTTCAAAAGCAGTTTATTTTAAAGGGGTTACCGGATACACATTTATACAAGTTGATATGATACTTTAGGGTCTTCATTAAAAGTCTCTAACCTAGTTTGGAATATTTATCAGCGGTGGTGTAAAACACCCTTTTACCCTGTCAAAATCAGCTCTGTTTCAGCAAGCAGTTTTTTTAGTCCATGTTGCTTTAAATGCTAATGAGCTCTGCTGACCCCGCCCCTCTCTTCCGTGGGGTTACTAGCAGACTGTAAACTTCAGCCATGAAATGGGCTAACTAGCACATCATAAGGAAAGATTCATTTAAAAAAACGTATACTCACTTCTTCTGTAGGTGAAGCTGGATCACGAATGATTTGTTTGAACATAGACTCATTTAGGCAGATCGGGATCGGCGCATTCCCTTTAAAACGAAAGTAATGTTAATCCTCTGCGTCTTCAACGGCTCAGATGTAGGGAGTAAATGATGACTGCTATATTCATTATTACATCCAACAACAAAAACGAGATGGGACTAAAATGTTACTTGAGGACTACCGGACATTGAAAATACATTTTATAGGCTAAATTAAGTGTCTTGTCTTTCAAAATGTGCGTCTCTGTCGTTGGATAAGAGGCGTTTGTATGCTAGTCTCAGTATGACAGCCGCAGCGGATGGATAGGATACCAAAACACGAACTAGCGATCTGAAACAATGGCCTCAGCACCCGAAGGGTCTGGGACTGGGTGACCGGACGTCCCGTTTTTCCCGGGAGTCACAATTCATTGTCGATGATAGGCGGAATCGCGCTGATGGAAGTGCTCTCTCTCGCGTACGCTCAACTTCTTCAGTTCTCATACAGCGCACGATCAGTGCTCACTGCTCAAATACACACACAGCATGTCTATCGTGTAGAGTATTTCACGTAAATACAGTCGGTTATGTCTTAAGTGAACGTAAACAGGTGGGTGAAAACTGAATGTGTCAGTATTACATGCATACCTTCCGTCTTAAAGAGACAGTATTCCTAATTATCTGTGCCATCAATGTTAACCAACAAAAGATGTTAAATTGAATGTATACTTGTTAAGTAAACCTACTGTATCTGAAACATGAGTTTAATTTGTATCTCTACCAAAAAATGAGAATTTATTCCAGTTTTCCTAATTCAATCCTTGATTCAAATTTATCATAAGCTAAATTGATTTTGTCTAAAGAGAGAAGAATTGATGACTATTTTTGTTTGAATACTTCATATAAAATAGCCACCAAAATAAATGTTGGTAACTGCAGTTTGACTAAAAGTTGACTAAAATGCAATGATTTTTTGTCGACTAAACTATGAAAGACTCAAATGACTTAATGTGACTAAGACTATTAAGCATTTTCGTCTCTTCCAACACACATTTATGTTCAAACACCTTGTAAAGTGAATATTGCATCCGATGACCCCTTTAAAAATGTACCTGGAAAAATGTTTTTGAATTTAAGACATAGTTCACCCAGAAATAGCAATTATGTAAGCATTTACTCACCCTCAACACACAAAACCCAGCAGGGACATCAATATGACGGCAGGTTGATGTTGGACAAGGCATCGGATAGGCGTAGTATTTTGGTTGAGAATGAAAATTGGGTTGATATCAGTATTTGACGCCAATCTGACATTGACTTAACCTTGTATTTTGGTTACACAACCAAAAAACAACAAATATCAAGATCAGCTGACGTTGGTATTGGACATCAAATTAACATTGACACTAAACATTGAACTGACATTGAATTTTGGTCACCCGATGTCGCAAACTAAATTCAACCAAATGTCAAGGTCTTGTATGTGTGCCTGATGGGAAAATGTGGTTTCAATATGATTACAAGCCAATTAACCACTTTTTGTGCTATTTATTTCACACCTATATGAGTTTCTTTCTTCTGTTGAGCACAAAAGAAGATACTTTGAAGAATATCGGTAACCAAAAGCATTTTTTTTTCATTCTATAAAAGTCAATGGCTACCGTCAACTGTTTTTGATACAAACATTCTTCATGATATTTTATTTTGTGCGCAGCATTTTAATCAATACATTTATGTTTACATTTGTTGGGTCACCAATGAGGACCAATGTGCATTCTGTGTCCTAAAACAAAACCAAAGAGTTAGAGGACATTTTATTATTTATTTATTTAGTAATTTAGCAGATGCTTTTATCCAAAGCGACTTACAAATGAGGACATTATAGAAGCAATCAAAACCAACAAAAGAGCAACAACATGCAAGTGCTATTACAAGTCCTGGTTAGCCGAACGCAGTACACGTAGGAATGTGTTTGTTTATTTATTTCTTTAAGAAAACTAGTATGTAAAATATAGAACAATTAAACTTAGTGTTAGTTTTACAAGAAAAGCTAGCAGTTAGAGAATAAATATGCAATTGATAGAGGTCAAATGTTTGTGTTTTTTTAAATAAAAAGACATATTAGATAAAATAGAATTAGAATAGAGAGTGCTAGAGTTAGAGGGTCAAATAAAGATGGAAGAGATGTGTTTTTATCCGTTTCTTGAAGATGGTAAGGATTCAGCTGCTGGGATTGAGTTGAGCAGGTCACCAGATGGGAACAGTTAATGTTAAAGTCTGTGAAAGGGATTTTGTGTCTCTTTGGGATGGTACAGTAATGCGTCGTTCACTTGCAGAACACAAGCTTCTAGAGGGCATATAAGTCTGAAGTAATGAATTTAGGTAAAGGGGTGCAGAGCCAGAGGTGGTTCTGTAGGCAAACAGTAATGCCTTGAATTTAATGCATTGAGCAGCTATTGGTAGCCAGTGCAAATTGATGAACAGAGGTGTGACGTGCGTTCTTTTCGGCTCATTAAAGATTAATCTTGCTGTCACGTTCTGGATTAATTGAAGAGGATTGATGGAACTGGCTGGAAGACCTGCCAAGAGAGCATTGCAATAGTCAAGTCTGGACAGAACAAGAGCCTGAACAAGGAGTTGTGTTGCATGTTCCCAGAGAAAGGGCCTGATCTTCTTAATATTATATAATGCAAATCTACAGGACCGGGCAGTTTTAGTAATGTGGTCTGAGAAATTCAGCTTATCATCAATCACAACTCCAAGGTTTCTGGCTGTTTTTGAAGGAGTTATGGTTGATGAGTCTAATTGGTTGGTGAAATTGTGATGAAACGATGGGTTTGCTGAAACCACAAGCAGTTCTGGACATCCCTGAATGTGATGATTTCTGAACTAAAGTCTGTTTGAATGATCTCCACGGTTGCCAGGGAATCCCAACAGACAGCTGTGAGTGGGCTAATGACAGCAATCAATGATTACGCACACATACACACTTACTCACTCCCAGCCATCATCCATCACCAAGCAGACAAAGTCTTACATCACGGGAAAGTCCTTGATTGTATCATTCTCAGATAACAAAGACAATCAAAACTAATGGATCTTGATAGAAATGACTGCAACTGATTCTATTCCTTCTACTCTGATAAGAATATGAAATAGTAAAACACATTTTTCAAGCTCTAAACTTAGCTCATCTTATTTTGTGCAATGATTTTGAACTCAAACTGTTTTCCCCTGCATGCTTCCCACTGTGTCTGTAAACAGAAGCAGTGTGGACGTGTCAAGATAGCAGTGGTCTGAGCAGGTTAATGTGGGATTTTGAGCCAGTGATCTAAACCACTTCAAAGATGCCTGAAGGTTGGGATGATGACTCTCGGTGGGATGGTGCGCATTGACATGACAACCACTCTGATCTTAGTACCCACCACATTTACAGCACTGCATGGGTCCAAGAGACTGATGGCGCAGGGCTAAGCTGAAAACAAACCAAAACACAACATCAGCGTGATGCTCAGGCCCGTGGTTATTAATTCATCATCATTATTCCAGTTCAGCTTTATTTAATGTGCTTGAAACTGCTGCAATCCTAATTCTTTCTCAAAAACGCTTCACTTCCTCAAAGATGCCGTTAGCAGTTTGGTCCTGGTGTGATGACGAGTGGAGAGCAGATGGAAACATGCAGATGCAGGTGTCTGAGTGTAGATTTCACTTATTCCTCAATGGATGTAATTACAAACATGCAATGAAATGAGAAGCATCTTTTAAAAACAAACAAACAAATAAAACGTACAGCCATATGGATGAAATCTGAATCTTCGCTCACACTGTGTGCTGTGCTTCGACGAGGCTCTGATGCAGAATTTATATTCAAAACCGGGACGTGAGCAGGTTCTGTTTCAGTATTTTAATAACCTCTGATCTCAACAATAGATCAAGTTAGTCAGTGCAAGGTTATTTCCTTGTCACCGCACTTCGGATAGAATGATGAATGGCTCTATACTTCTACATCCATTGAGATTATTCAGTAATACAATCCTACAGTTTAAGAGAGGGGAAATGAACACTGGCTACTTGCATTGCATTGAACTAAGGTAGTATTTACACATTTCTATCTTCAAAAATATTAAAATATAAGAACACTTATAATATATTAGGGCTGTCAAGCAATCACAAATCATACAGGTTTCTGTAAATCATTTTGTAAAAACATTTTGTAATCACTATATTACTAATCATTGTATAACTCTCTTTTCTGTTCATATTACTTATTTAATATTTTAAGCACTTGTTTAACGGCATCTTTTTTTCTAAGTATAATGAATCAAGGCCAATATCACAGAGACCAATACTGATGCTGATCTCTCTTTCTCTCTTTCTCTCTCTCTCTTTTTGAGATTTCTACAGATAAAATGAGTAAAATGTGGATTTACGATGTGACACCATATTCACAAATCCCTTATAAAACAGGTTACATCTAACTTAGTTTGTATATATAGTGTGTTGTTTCTCTCAATCATCAGTCTGCTCTCACTGTTTGAATAATTGCAGTTAATTAATTTGTTCCCCACTTTAAAGTGCACATTCATTTTCATGATAAAAAGTAATACAAATAACATTTTAAGTCTGTTTTTTTCTGTAAAGGTCGATCTTCTTAATACAACATCAGTATCCCTGAAACAAAACACTTGATGAGTAAACCAACGCCCCTCTTTTGAAATGACATACGCAAACAACATCTATGACAGCCATTGTTATCATTACTCTTTGCATTTTTAAGACTGTTAGTTAGTTATACACATCTCTAGTTGATCTATGTCCCATCAGGAGCCGTTAACCTGACAGATTTCATCACGCCGTTATTCACAATCACTACAGATTGTACTCAAAGTGAAGGACACCAAGCAGAGAGCTAACAAGTTCAGCACGCCTCAGCCAGCAACACATCACTTAACACACGGACTACACGCAGATGCACAGCATGCCCCAGACAGCCAAAGATCATGAGCATTCACACAGTAGTTATTCACACAAGCTGGATTCTCATCATGACCAAAAGAGACCTGCGGCTCGTCATCAAACTGTGTCTGTAGAGGTGAAGCGCTTGGTCGAAGGGGTTTGTTCGATCATGACTGTAAGGGGAAGAACAATGCTAAATGCAAATCAGATATTTTAACATATATTTAAAAGTTGCATTGACATATTAACAGTTGACAAAGAAAATGCTTACATTAGTTGTTTGCTGACGTTAAGTTGACTTATCACGTGTGCTGTTGTTTAGGCATTACAAAAACTGGTAACACCTTACAATAAGGTTAACATTAGTTAATATATTAATTAACATGAACAACAATGCATTTATTACACTATTTATTCATCTTTGTTAATGTTAGTTATTGAAAATACTGTTGTTCATTGTTTATTCATGTTAGTTCACAGTGCATTAACTAATGTTAACAAACATAACTTATGATTTTAATAATGCATTGGTAAATGCTAAAATTAACATTAAGTAAGATTAATAAATGCATTAGAAGTATTGTTCATTCTTAGTTCATGTTTACCAATGTTGTTAACTAATGTTAATTAATGAACTAAAACTGTCTTCTATTCACCCTTTGGTAATTTTTTTATATTTTTTTACTTGTATGTTGCATATTGTTGGATGTATTATAATAATTGTGATGATAATACTACTAATACTAATTTCATCTTAATATTTTTCATTTGATATATTTATTATTATTAGTATTATTGCAGTTAATGTTTCATTTTAGTCAAGGTAACGAACATGTTTTCTTATTGTTTTAGTTAACTATAATAACCCTGCCTGGTGCTTGACTTTAATTATTAGTACTTAATTAACGCTATTCTTTCAACATCACATATTACTGTGCCAAGCTTGGCAACACAAACAAAGCGTTTGCCTCATTCACACTTCATGGTCTTTTCTCATTTCAAAAGTGTTGAACTCAAAGTCATCTGCATACCTGAGCAAAAGCACACTTGTTAATCATTTCAATGAATCGTTTACTATTCACACAGTCCTAAAGGAATATATGTACAAGTGAAAGGAGAAAAACTCTCTGATTGTGTTGTCTGTAGCTGTAGTGTTCCCACAAAACAAATGTTGTCTAACGGCCAAGGCTAATATGCATCAGCACTAAAGCTGCCTCTAAAAGCATCATTTAATTTTCTCCATATGGCCCTCGTCTCCAGGACATTTAACAGTATCTCACTGGTAAGCCCAAGCAAATCCAGAGTCAGTTTTGCATAAGTATATTTCTGTTATGTACCCAAGCAGGGACACTTTTAAGCTCCTTGCCCTGCTGTCAGCTCCAGAGACATTTGACTTTGAAGTCAACATCAATTTGGCTCACAATTACAGCGTGCCATCAGATTAATTCAAATCAGATGTGATTCATTTACAATGTCAATAACATTAAGAACAAAATGGACTATGTGGAATTTGATAACATGGGTGGATTTTTCTTTACCTTTCACTTTCTTTCACAATATCCTAACATGGCCGCACAACTCCTCTTCCTTTCCTTGTCAACATTGTACCATAACCCTAAACAAATTATTTCCAATTTAACTTCTCTATTTCTAGCCCCCGTTTTTATTACTATACATTCCAGCTCATGGTGATTGTGCGTGTCTCCGATACATAAAACAGCATCCAGCTGAAGATTAAATACTTAACTCTATTCATTTTTTGCCTTGCCTATCGGCATTAAAAATGCATCGTGTTTTTTTTGTGTGTGTGTTAAAAGCATATTACGCAAGACTCTAAATATACAGTTCAGTGACTGCTTGTTCTCTGTCTTCAGCTGTCCGCTGTGGCTAAAGCAGTTTTCTTTGCCTGTCAACAGGGACTCGAGAAGCTTTTAGTGTCTCAAATGACCCATCTGCCCTCTGCAGCATCATCAGCGCTGTTGGTCAAAAAGCATTCAGCTCTGCCTGGCCCTTCATGCAGAATAAAAGATAACTGGAATGATAATATCTGTGAATGAAGGGAACATGCGCACACACTTCTGAAATCTTGATATTGTTTTGTATGTGATGCAGAGTTCAGTTTGTTGGAAATCACTGTAAAACTATTTCTAAGAAGAAACCACTGCTGGATTTCCCAAAATAAAGCTGGTCTTCCAGCCTGGTCATAGAAGGTTTGCAGGCTGGCTTTAGAGAGCTTAAACCAGCTAAGACCAGGGATAGAACTCTATTAAAAGGGTGGTTGAATATAATTTCACTTTTTTAACTTTAGTCTATTGCTGTTAGAGCACAAACAATGTCTGCACATACCACATACACTCAAAGTTCAATGCAAAGTGAAATAATATATTTTAAAGAAATCACTGTTGACTACATAAACAGGCTACAACAAGCTTCTTCCCGGGTTTGTGACATCACAAACCCTGATGTTTACATAAACCCTGCCCCCAGGAACATGAAACTACCCGTAATGGTAAGGGGGTGTAATGTTTCTGGACAACGTGCACTAGGTGGTTAGCGAATCACAACACACTGGGCCAGCTAACCAATCTGAGCCCGACTGCATATTTTTGAGGGAGGGGCTTCATGGAACCAGGAATTATTTGAATTCAGTATTTGAAAAATAGCATGCAAAACATCACAGATGACCTACTACTTCCTGAAGTGCCCATCTCAAACTTTACTATCCCATTATGCCACAGGAGAGGATTTGTAAATAGGTGTGTCTGACTATACAGACCGATCCGTGTGGTCCGCACCATCACACCGAGCGGGTCTCGAACCCGGGACACCGGCGCGGGAGGCGGGCGCTCTACCAAGGAGGCTAAAGGCTACAGCTTCTAGCGTCAGTCGCTAGAGCGTCTCTTTTTGAGGTCAGGGGAGTGAGGTTTACACACAGCCCTTACTGGCATACATCCGTTACACTCACCCCCCTAAACCTCACTCCCGTGCGGGTCACGGCACCAATGTAACCCCCCCCCGGGTCCGCACCATAACACCGAGTGGGTCTCGAACCCGGGATGCCGGCGCGGAAGGCGGGCGCTCTACTAAGGAGGCTAAAGGCTACAACCTTTTTGAGGTCAGGGAGTGAGGTTTACACACAGCCCTTACTGGCATACATCCGTCACACGTGTTTGACAGAGGTCACCAAACTTGATTCTGGAGGGTCTGTGTCTCAGCACACCTCTGGAAGTTCCAAGTATACCTAGTAAGACATTGATTAGCTGCTTCAGGTGTGTTTGATTAGGGTTGGAGCTTAACTCTGTAGGACACCGGCCCTCCAGGACTGTGTCTGGTGACCCCTGGTGTATGCCATCAAAGTAGATAACTATTTTTTAATAATGATATCAGGACAGTTCTACCATTTTGACACTTTTTTCCCTTTATGCTCACTATTAAAATACATTTTAATTCTGAATTTAAAACCATGCTCATTATAAAAAAAGGAGTGCTTTATTAACTGCGTGTATAACTTGCATTAATAGATCATTTTATGGAATTAAGTGAAATAACTGGCTACATGAGACATGGGCTGCACACTACAGAAATACAACTGAACAAAAAACCAACAGAGCTACAAGTTCAATCGCATTCAGCAGGTGACAAACAAAGATGAATGAGTGCTTTTATAACACCTGTTTCAGACCTGTAAGAACTTCACTGTCACTGTTGTGCATTTGCCATGGTTTCTGCCGAAGTCATTATGAGGACACAACATGGTGCCATGCTTGACTGATTGATATGAGAGTAAAGCATTCAGTCACAGCAGGGCAGTGTTTTAAGGGGTCTCTCTGTGCTGTCTGTCTTTCTTCAGAGCAGATCTGCCTCAAGCCACATTGCCCGCTGCCCTTGACGTCCTATTAGATGAAAAACAGCAGTAATTGCCTGTCATCACATACCCTGCCCTTGACCAAATGTGACCAAAGAATAAAAGCGCTCCCCTCGTTTAATCCCATGGATCCATATTTTGAAAAGAAACAAGTGAACCACTACTTCCTTTTTGTTATTGTTATTTTGTCAAAAAACTGATGCCAGGCAACTAAAATTCAACAATTTTTCAAGTTGTTTCAGATAGCAGCAGGCAGAGCGAACAGCGAGTGAAATGACATGTAACTTTGTATCTGAATTCACCTTCAGTAGTTCTAATGTAAAGATGACGTAAAAATCATCATTTACTGACCCTGTCATTCCTAACCTGTATTACTCTCTTACACATAACTCAAAAGGAGATGTAGAATCTATGTGAAACACTGAGGTTATGGTGTAATATTAACCTGTTTACATATGTGTAGGGCATAGGTTTGATTCTGCATAAACCGATCAAATGTATTCCTTCAATGCAATGTAAGTCACTGGATAAATCTGTCAAATGAACAAAAGTCAAATGTAATGTAAAATGTGTGCGATTCACAATGGTTCGACCTTTTTCTGTCTTTAGAAGTCACGCAACACTGACTAAAACAATTATAAAGTCAATTAGCCAAAAAACTAGAGAAATGTTACATGTGATGAATGTGACATCATACTATGTGTTTGTCTGTGCAAAATAAACCGTGGGAGTTTTAGGGAAACCTGTTTGAAACCAGTCATTTATTTTACAATTCCCTTTGGCGCTATTTGTAGAGCAGAAGCGACACAGCTCACTTTAAACTCACCAGTGGTTTCGTTACATAGCATGTGATGAATGGCAACATCAGGTACTGTAGTCACAGGAGGGCTATGTGACACGTAAGATAAAGCTTGACAATGCATTATATCAGCCATGAGTTGAAATATGTGTATGACCTTTGCATGATTAAGAGGCTTGAATGTGTAGTCTCTTCATTAAGCAAATGAGTGATTGTATGCTAATGACCGAGCAAAATCCAGTTTAATGGGGATCCGTCTCGATTTAATTGAGCTTGGAAAGACCCGGAGAGCAGCTGCGCTGTCATGTGTAATCCTATGTTCTTGTCACAGAGAGAAACACAAATGCACAAATATTCTCACGCTCTTGATCTCTCTCTCACATACACACACACACACACACACACACACACACACACACACACACACACACACACATTTACGTCTATCTAAACGAGGCCATTGGACTGTTTTACAGAAAGCTAATTATAATCACTAGAGTCACTCAAACTCTTTGCATTTCAGAATAAAAATGAACATCAAGAAATATAATTTGAAAATAAATATTTATTTTATTTATGAATTGATTTTCCACTTGAAGATGTCTTCAAACAACCCAGGCTTATTGAAAATAATTTGCTTCTTGCATGTTATGCAAAACTTTCAAAGGAAATGTCAAGTGAGTGACACT
>CM050425.1:26942076-27022899 GCA_027564155.1 Gymnocypris eckloni scoliostomus
AAAAGCAATTTTGAGCAGATTAAGAGAGGAGAGACAGTTCTCGTTCTTTAAAGATGAAGTGTGTCATTTTGGAGATGTTAAAATAGTTTTTCCTATCCTTTCTTAAAATGCACAGACAGCTATAAGTAAGCCATTTGTTGGTTGATTTCCCCAAACATTGCTCTTTTTGTTGAGCACCAGCACGACTAAAAAAACGTTGCATTAACTGAGTGCACCAGTGCAGAAGACTCTTTTTCAGCGGCCTTGTATTTTTTGTTTTTGTACTTGTATTTTTATCATATGTGAAAAATTAAAACAAACCAGCTACAAGTTAAATTACAAGATTAAAAATAGCTCTTTTGACAAGTTCATTCAGTTCTCTAGTTGTAGTTTTTCACCAGAAACTCTGCTGCTAAAAATGATTTAAAATGAAGTAAAAATAAATGTGGATGCTGTGCAGGTAAGCCTCGCTCCCCTGATCTAGAGGCATGTCGCTAGTGTGTCCGTTTACCATTTAGCCTCCTCGTTAGAGCATCCGCCTCCCGTGCAGGACATCAGGGGTTCGAGATCCGCCTCGGAGCAGCCGATAGAGACCCGTTACACGTATACCATTGATTAACAATATCGTAGGTCTGTCTTTAAAGTCGTATAAGTTAGCAGAGTGAGTTTGAAGGTGGGATTATCTGTTCAGGAAGACATCTGAAAGCAGTTTGGCGCTGTTAATTTCTAAAGTATATTAAGAGCTCAAATGAATTCTTTAAAAATGATCTCCTTCATGCTGGTACATCACTGAAAGTTTTACAGTGCCCTAACATCTTGCTTATTACAAGTTGACATGCACTAGTGCTCTCTTAAGTCATTCATACTGATATATCTATTAAAGCACGCAAAAAAGTTATAGAGAGAATTACATATTAAAAATAAAAACTTGAAAATCATAAGCTGCATGTGCTGAAACAGATGTCCATGCAGATGTCAAGTTAAGGTTTGTGGAGAATCTGAACAAAAAGCTATGAACCATGAGCTTGTTCCAGTAAACAGAAAGTGCCAGAATATTGAAAGCTCATAGCATATCTTTTGTGAATGGGCTTTTTGTGTTTCACAAATGTTTTACATCAAAATCCCAATTTCATTAATTCACAGCTCTCTTCTGAAGCGTACTGTGGATGTTCAAAAGCAATTTTGAGCTGAGCCGTATTTTGAGCAGATTAAGAGAGAAGAGACAGTTCTCGTTCTTTAAAGATGAAGTGTGTCATTTTGGAGATGTTAAAACAGTTTTTCCTATCCTTTCTTAAAATGCACAGACAGCTATAAGTAAGCCATTTGTTGGTTGATTTCCCCAAACATTGCTCGTTTTGTTGAGCACCAGCACGAGTAAAAAACGTTGCATTAACTGAGTGCACCAGTGCAGAAGACTCTTTTTCAGCGGCCTTGTATTTTTTGTTTTTGTCCTTGTATTTTTATCATATGTGAAAAGTTAAAACAAACCAGCAACAAGTTAAATTACAAGATTAAAAATAGCTCTTTTGACAAGTTCATTCAGTTCTCTAGTTGTAGTTTTCACCAGAAACTCTGCTGCTAAAAATGATTTAAATATGAAGTAAAAATAAATGTGGATGTGTGTGTGTAAGCCTGTGCTCCGTGATCTAGAGGCATGTCGCTAGTGGTGTGTGTGTGTGTGTGTGTGTGCGTGCGTGCGTGCAGGACATCAGTGTGTGTGTGTGTGTGTGTGTGTGCAGCCGATAGAGTGTGCGTGCGTACCATTGATTAACAATATCGTAGGTCTGTCTTTAAAGTCGTATAAGTTGTGTGTGTGTGTGTGTGTGTGTGGATTATGCGTGTTCTGTGGAAGACATCTGAAATGTGTTTAGCTGTTCATTTCTATAAGAAGTAAAATGCTCAAATTTGGTCTTAAAATGATCTCCTTCATGCTGACAACACTGAAAGTTTTACAGTGCCCTAACATCTTCCTTATTACAAGTTGACATGGTGTGTCTCTTTAGAACCCAGACTGATATATCTATCAAAGCATGAGAGAAAGTTATAGACAAATAGCTGACATATTAAAAAAAATAAAGTGAAAATCCATTTCCTTTTGAGAGTGCTCTAAAACCCTCATTACACCTTGACATGCAGTTTTGTTCAGGTAACAAGAATTAAACATCTCTCACGATCACATTTAAATGGGTCATCGGATGCTAAATTAGCACAGCGACATCCGTCTAGAACCTGTGAAGCGCACAACATCAGAATATCTCTGTGGGATTACTGTGATTGTATTCAGAAATGGATCAAGTGGAAAATCCATTCAGTGTTTTTTTTCAGCTGTTCAGAGATTCCTGATCAGAATGAGATTGTGCAACAGTGTGTGAAAACCAGTAATGAGGAGTTAAATCAGGATACATGTGAAGGGTGACAATAAAGCAGCACTACTTCAAATTTAGGCTAGTTATTAGTATGACATACTCATATTTGGTTGCAGGACCCTTGGAGTATTTAGTGCATTTTTAGGAGAATGTGACAAGAAATATTGCTAGATACAGTTAATAATTTATCAGCTGCATATTAAGCAGACTAATCACCCATTATATGAACATACACAGTAATGAAATACCATTTCAATAAGTTGATAATTTGATGAGGCAAATTTATCTTTGTCATGTGATACCCCAAGGTTCAGGATTGTTAATTAACACTGCAGAACTCAACATGCAAATTTAATGTCATTTTAAATAAACTAACTGTTAAAGTTTATATATAGCAGAGAACTCAAAGGTGAAACTGTTGTATGTATGCGTGCGTGAAACAATGAGTGTGTGTGTGTGTGTGTGTGTATACGTGAAGGTGCGTGCAGCAGTGCGTGCGTGTGCGTGCGTGCGTGCGTGCATGCAAAATGCGTGGGACTGAGTTGGAAATGGTGTGTGTGTGTGTGTGTGTGTGTGTGTGTGTGCACACCAACGTGTGTGTGTGTTTAGATAATCCTTGTACATTTATTTATAACAAAAAATAAAAAAAAAGTTTGGTCTGAATGTGACAATGTGCTTCTACAGATCTGACAACAACAAACCATATAAGCTGAATGTGGTTAAAGACTTTTAGGAATAAAGTGGTATTAGAACCCAAATAGCTGACAGAACAAAAAATAAAGTGATGAAAGCAACTTATTCAGGCATCATTCCCTCCTTAATTTAGGATTTCTAAGCATCATGTAACAAGAATTAAACAACTCTCACATTTAAATGGGTCATCGGATGCTAAATTAACTTTACAAGTTGTTTGAACATAACTTAAGCGAACTTAAGTGTGTTGAAAGTGTGTACACATCCATCCTATAATGATACAAATCCATTCAGTGTTTTTGTTTTCAGGCTGTTCTGAGATTCCTGTCAGAATGATGTAGTTCTGCACAGGCCCCTCCCACGATATTTGATGTTAACATAATAGTACCGTCTATATCTTGACCATTCATTTTTGACAATTATAGGAGAGCTGAGCTTCCCTTGTGTCCACTCCGGTGCAGGGGAAGACGAGATGTCTCAGATTAAGCGAATGAGATGTTTTGTTATTGATGTAATAATGAACATAGCAGTCGTCATTTACTCCCTACATCTGACTCGCTGAAGACACAGAGGATTAACGTTACTTTCGCTTTAAAGGGAACGCACCGATCCCGATCTGCCTAAATGAGTCTATGTTCGCGCGAATCATTCGTGATCCAGCTTCATCAACAGAAGAAGAGAGTATAAGTTTTTTTTCAATGAATCTTTGCAAATTGCCTTTCCTAAAAATGTACTGATTGGCCAGTTTCACGGCTAAAGTAAACAGTATTCCTCATCACCCCGGAAGAGAGGCGGGCGAGCAGAGCTCATTAGCATTTAAAGGGACATGGACTATAATTGTGTGGCTAAAATCAGAGCTGATTTTGACTAGTTTAAAAGGTGTTTTTGCTGCCATTGAGGAATTTTAACCAAAGTATGTTATAGACTTTTAATTAAGACCCCAAAGAATTATATCAACTTGTGCAAAATGGACATCCGATGACTCCTTCAACATTTATTTGACCCCCATTTCTTTTTCTCCAAAGAATCTTAATTGTATGCCGGCATGTTGGACCAGATGTTCGATGCCGGCAGGTTGGTCCAGATCCAACAGGACTGATGAGTGGAAGCAATAGTGGATACGGTGGAGCGTTCTCGGGATGGCTTGGCCTGTTGCATGGATTCGGGAGTATTGCAGCGTGGAGTGCCGGATGAGTCCGCTGGAAATCCGGATTGCATTCGCGTGTAGCGCGGAGCGGGACTTGGGGTGAAAATAACTAACATCGTGGCAGCTACTCCTCAGACCTGCTTTAACAACAGCTCCGACGTTCAGAATGTCGCCAATAGTAAAATACATCTAGCATATGATTCTTCTAAACAACATCAGAACTTATTTTTTCAACAGTCAACCATGCAAAAGTTATCTGGGATCCCACAGTGAAGCCTAGAGGAATCTCTGGAGGACATTTAAATATTAGAAGTCTTATTTTGAAATTAGAACTTCGTTAACTGGATCTAATCTTGATTTTTTTATGTTTAAGCGAAACATGGTTACATGATAATATTTTAACTACTATGTTTGATATTCCAGGATATACGTGTTTTAGAAAATATATAGTTACAATAGAGGTGATGGTGTATTAATATACATTAATGAGTCGTTTAAATCTACACAGATTTCATTACCTGAAAACGTTTCAATGGAATCTTTGTGTATAACTCTTTCCCCATGTATGGAATTTAATATTGCAGTATTGTATAACCCCCCCTTCAGGATTTATGATAATATAGAATAATTATTTAAATGTTTTAAAGGTAACTATGAAGTACTTGTCTTTGGAGATTTTAATATAAATTGCTTAGACAAGCATTGCAGAAAAAATCTTAAGGATCTGACTTTAAAATATGATTATGAACAGATGATCAGTGATCACTCGTATTATTACTCAGAAAACTCAAACATTAATAGAGCTGGAATTTTAGAATAAACCTGAACGTATAACAAAAACGTATAATTTAGTCTGTGGTTTGTCTGATCATAATACGGTATTAATCGTTAGAAAACTTTTTATTAAATATTAGTAAGGTATCATAATAATAATAATGAGATTCCTCGTAAAGACCAGGCTGAATTTGAGTTAATGGCAATACATTGAAATGAAGTTTTACAACATGATCAAGTAAATAAATGTTGTGATGAATTTATGATTAATATTAGTCGTATTGAAGATAAGTGTATTAAATGTCGGAAGAAATCACAGAGAAAATACAGCTTCCTTGGATTAATGATACGATATATCAATTAATGAAACAAAGAGATCATGCCTTAAAGACTTTTCTTAAAACTAGACATGAAATAGACTCAGTCTCAGATCATCAATAGACTTGCAGTGGTTTAAAGGACTGAGAAATCGAGTAACTGAGAATTTAAAATCTAATTACTACATTCACATATTATCTGAAGATAAGGGAAATGGTAACACAATATGGAAACAAATTAATAGTTTAATAAAACCAAAAAGTAAAGCTCAGGATAAATATATTCTTCAAGTTGGAGATGAAATTGTTCTTGACTCAAAAAGAATTGAAAATATATTTAATGATTTTTTTATGATCTTGCATCTATATTGAATAAGATTAAGCATCTAATTATTTCTAAAATCTTCCTTGGATCTAATGATGGTATCAATTAAAACCAGAGAGTCATCCTTTAAACCACTTACAAGTTTGGGGGAAATTTGCAGTGTTTCATCAGGACTAAAAAGAGAAAACATTTTGCACCACACTACTGCACATATTATCAAGATAGAAATGGACTGCATCTCCATCATGCACTGCACTCACACATTCCCATCCACCATTACACCAATCTGTCACAGCTGTCACATTCACTCATTAACCTGATTGTCTCACCACACCTGCCTCATTCACACTCACATATAAGCAGCACACTTCCATGCAAACACTGCAAAATCTTGTAATCTTGGCTGACATTTCTGGCGTTATTCATCCTGCTATTTATTATCTGAGTTTGACCCCGGACTGCCCGACCTTGGAACTCTGAAACCGTGCCTGTGACCCGACCCTGCCTGGTATTGTTCGTCTCTGCCCTGCCTCTGATATTCCTGTTTTTGCCTGCTGACCTTTGCCTGTTTGATTCTGTCTATTAAACATCTTGTATCAACCATTTTGGACCAAGAGAATAATAAAGACTTAACTATGCTACAGAAACAGCTACTTGCTTATTATTAGAAAATATTAAGCGGTCAGTTGATAAAGGACTCAAAGTTGGAGCAGCATTCCTGGATTTGGAAAAGCATTTGATAACGTAAATCATAATATTTTAAGTACAATATATTGAAACGATCTCTTTTATGGTTTGATTCGTATTTAAAAAGTCGTGAACAAAGTGTTGTCATTCATAATGCTAAGTCAGTTCCTCATAATATCAATATAGGAATTCCTCAGGGAACAATTTTGGGTCCGATTCTTTTTAGTAATTATATTAATGATCTTCCAGAAGTGTGTCCTGATGCATGTCTTCAAATGGATGCTGATGACACGGTCATCTAGGAATTGTGTGGAAATCGAAGAAAAGGCTCGGCTTGATGCCTCGTTTTAACTCTAAATACTAATGCTTTTCAATAACAAAACTACCGTTAACCAAATCATTAAACATTAGAATTAAATATGAGATTATAGAACAAGGATCTTGACATGATTTTAGATTCTCAGTTCAATTTTAAAAAGTTGCGTAAAACAATCAAAACCAGGTTTATAATAAGAAGAAATTGTTTAGCATATGATCATGCTTTTTTTTTTTTTTATTCGATGATATTATCACATATAGCATATGGATTATATATTTGGTCTCAGACAAATCAATGCATAACTAATCAGGTTGAATTTCTTTACCATAGAGCTTTGAAGGTTTTAGATAGAAAGCAAATAAGATACATCATTGTCAGATTCTCAGTAAATACAAGATTTTGAGCTTTGCTCACTTTGTCTTTTTCGTTACGTAAAGCTTGTTTAAATGGACTTGCTCCTATGCCCTTGTGGTTTTTAGTGAGATCACAGGTAAGCAGTAGATCCACTAGAGCGGCTTCTGGTAGAAACTGTAGATTGTAAAACAGAATTTGCTCAGACTGCTCTCTCAGTGAAAGATGAAATTAATTAATTGCCTGACTGTTTAAAATCTATTGCAAATTGTAATCATTTTAAAAAAGCCACGGAATCTTGGTTGATACATCAACAAACTTGAAGCGTGTTTAGTGTGCTTGTATTATACATTTGTGTACTACTTGTTATTTTGTTTTATTTTATTTATGTTCTTGCAATTGTAATTTATAAAAGCCCTCCTAGGGACAAGAGTTGCGAATGATCTTTGGCTATAAGTGCTATGGTACATGCATGGGATGACTGTTATTTCAGTTTCATCCATGTTTACTGTATCTGTCCCTAACAAATAAAACATTGAATAAATAAATAATTCTGAAAATTGTTTAAAATCATGAATATCTTCTCTGTTCTGCCCTCCACACTCACACACGCCTCATGTATTCTCCTGTTTACTGTTAGGTGGGCCTGGATTTGAGTGTGAGAGGAAATTGAGCATCAAGCACTGTGTCATGAGTTTTATCACACATCCACCTCATTAAACTCACTCAACTGACCTGCAGCTTCAGCTGACTGCGCTGAAAACACACATCTGCTTTCCTCAAACAGGCTTTCCAAAGCCTAACCAGACCTCCTCTCTTCAGCATCAAGCCCACAACTGCTGACAAACAAGAAACCCTATGACAATTTCAATAAGCAGCTATGCTTAATAAGCAAGCAATGCTCACCCAAGTGCTTCAAAGTGGCTGCTGCTGCTGATTATAGAAGAGAGAGATTTACATCAAATATGGCAAATATTCAGACAACACGAGTGCTGAGTGAAGCACATACAGAATACAGTATTTAAAATGTATCACCGAAAAGTCTTGACTGTAGCCTGTTTTGGAATATAAAATTTTTTAGTATCCAAGTATTATGAAGATACAGGCTCAAGTCCTTACTATCAGATTGGTGTTACAGTCATATGTTTTTGTGCTTCAAAAATCCAAATGAGTGAGGCTTCATCTGAATAAAGTGCTGCAGGGATTATGTATTTTTTGTAGGCCAATCAGGAAGTTAGCACAATAAATCCCTCAAAAATAAGAACCCAATAGGATTTTGACTTTGGGAATATTGCACTAGATAATCTCTGTGAATAACAAAAATATATGGTTCTTACACACTTTTCAGTCTTTAAAAATAGTTTCCCTTAAATTCTGAGTTTCAAGTTTTGGCTCAAAATCGGCAATTTTTTTTAAGGTGTTATCAAGATTGCTCTTTTTCAGAAGGGGCTTAACAACTGCAGTTTTCAGGGAGTTTGGAAAAGTCCCAGAAAGAAGTGAGGTGTTCAGTACTTCTAAGAGATCCGCTTCTAAACAGTTAAGCACACTTTTGAAAGAAAGATGTGGGAAGTGTGTCAAGAGCAGGTTGATGATTTAAGGTGCTCGAATCTGTGTGACCTCTGCATAACTTGAGGATGTGCTCATCACCTTTCTGATATTATTGATCTTCTCAGAAAAGAAGGAAGCTAACTCATTGCATCTGCTGTCGGAGTCAGTCTCTCAACAGCAGCAAGAAGAGTGCGAGTGTTGTTTAAGTTACTGTTTATAAGGTTTGAGATGAAGGTCTGTCTAGCTGTGGCTAGTTCCACATTGAAAGCATGAAGGCTGTCTTCAAAAGTGTGCTTAACTGTTTAGAAGCGGATCTCTTAGAAGTACTGAACGCCTCACTTCTTTCTGGGACTTTTCCCTGAAAACTGCTCTTGTTAAGCCCCTTCTGAAAAAGAGCAATATTGATAACACCATATTGAGCAACTATAAACCAATATCAAATCTTCCTTTCATAGGCAATATTATTGAAAAGGTAGTTTTAATCAGCTGAACAACTACTTAAACTCAAATGAATACCTGGACAATTATTATTTTAAAAATGATTTGAAAAGTCTTTAGTTAATGCTAGTGTTATATATAGCTGCTGACTTTATGAAATGATCTGCGGTGCTGATGCTCTCCAGACGTCTTTGTTCATCACCACTCCTCTAGCCCTAGTTGGCCCGCTTTGGCCCAATGTTTTCGACAGTGGAAACACGGCTAATATAAATAACAGACCACTCTGATCATCAGGATCGAGTCAGTTAGAAATACCAAGCGTTCTGACTGAAACATACATCAGTGATGACCTACAGCCAATGAGAGAGCAAGATACAGAGCCTTTACAAACAATGTGCATACATTTTGCCATTCAAATATAACAAAAACATGACAAATAGCAAGATTTCCTTCAATATGTAAAATCATGATTAAAACAAAAATGCTTCCCTTTCTGTAAGTCATCCTTGCCATCAAATTCATTGATGCACTAAATCAGACCAAAAGCTGGCACCAGACATATTGAGATCAGTGTCTCAAATTTAATCACTTTTTATTGCCGTTGTTCTGTCAGATTTTGCTACCTCACATCAAAACAGTGGGTAGTACAATTCGACAACGAAAAATGCTACCTGTCATATTATGATTTATTAATGTGTACATCTACCACAACCCTAAACTTACCCTTACAGTAATGCACATACAGTAATTACGTGTTATATTCACGGTTATGGATAGAAGAGATACAGCTAGTACCGGAAACCAAAAAATATATATATATTCTACCTATTAGATTGTGTTTTATTAATATCTACACCTGCCCTAAACCTACCCTTACAGTAATGCAGATACATTAAATATTGTTGTTCAGCGTGAGAAAAGGGATTCAATATTGATGCGCGCATGCGCAGTAAACCGAGGTAGGAAAATCTGACGGGTGGATAAAATGTCAGGACACCGTACTAGAAGAATAAATAACCAATCCAGCATCAGAGTTAATGGCTCATAAATTCATGAAGAACATTATCATGTTCAGAGGGTGGGCATGAACAGAGCATGAACTGTCATCGGTCAGTAAACGTAAGAGACAACCTTAGCGCCGAGAGAGGACAGATCCTCATCACTCACTCTTTCAGAGTTGATTAGGATTCTTCTTCAAACAGTGGGATTAACCGTGACGGCTCACATAGGCTTGCATCAACAGTCTCAGGAGCTTGGCAGATGTTCGACAGGATTCAAGAGAGCACACAGGAGACCGTTTGTCTGCGGCCCAAGGGAAGGTTTACTGATTAGAAGTGGATTTGCCGGAGCTTGGACGGAAAAGAACCGTTTTCTGATGCAAAGAGTCAGAAACAAATCGTTTTCAGATTCACTTCAACTAGAAATCATTAATAAGTTATGCTGCATTATTGTTATTTCATGCAATTTAAATATATGATATAATTATTTACATATTGATGATATTTCAATAAATATGCATATGTTGTACTATTATTTTTTCACTGGCTCACAATATTTTATTTACCAGATACAAAGATATTTTTTCAAATATCGAACAGAAATGATGCGATTTTAGCACTAACTCATTATTTTTATTTTTGATATTCACATGTAATACATATGTAGTTATTGTAAAGATGTTTACTGTAACTATTTAATAAATATATTTTGTTTTACAGGTTTATAATGTTATTTTATATATTGCTATCACTAAAGATAGAAACAGATCACCAAATATGTTTCAAAACACTTTGCCATGGGCTTTATTTCTCATATTTATTGGAGGGAAACAATGACAATCAAGAGTGGAGAGAACTGCTGAAACATGGTTGAACTAAAATAACTGCTCGTTACAAAAGCTCTCAGTTAATTTGTTCACTGCTCTCTATTGCTTTCTCTGGAGAGAAAAGGGCATTTGTTGCCTGTACATTGATAAAATGCTTGGCATTTAAGAACAATAGTACTGTAAAGCCCAGATTTAGCCCACATCAGACAATCTATAAAAGCACACAAACCAAATCACCAAAACAAGCACTTAGCACATCTGTCAAAAAACATAATCCAGCCACAATGGCCTTCCACTTATCAGCACAAAGCCCATCAGTATTCCCGCCAGCGAGCATGCTGCTCTTCCTCATGATAATAGACTGGGGGTGGAGAGGTGATGGCGTGCCGTAGTCCAGGTCAGCGTGGCACACGTCCCTGTGATGTGGAAAACCATCTGCACATTTACATGTCTCTTCATCAGCAGAGCTGTGTTTGCCAGCCCAGCCCTTCCCCACACGGTTTCCCCAATGCACTCGCCATTCAAACGCAAATGAGTCTGCCATATTCAACTCCCTCGAGAGTTTGACGACGGCCGCTGGGGTTTGTTACCATTTCATTTCCATATATTGAATAGAGGAGAAAATTGCTCAGTTTTGGATACGAGATGAAATGAGAGGGGGAGAAAGAAAGAGAGTCAGGACGTACCTGTGAAATATAGGCTTCTCTACATTTGCATGCTTTATGTCTGGCTCTACTTTTAACGGTTTAATGTGCAGCTTCGAGCCAAAGTGTCCCAATACATGCATTATGCACGGTATAGGGAAAACCTGGGCGTCAAAATCGATTCGAAATAAAAAATAAAATACGAAAAAATAGTTTTAATTAAATGAAATTCCAATATCATAATAATGCTATAGCTGAGTGTGAGGTGAACACAATGAAATTGACACGCTTTCAGACAAGAGTGATTCATATAAAGACGATAGATTTGAACTGAAAGGTTGAACTTATGGTAAATTTACCAAAAAAAAATATTTTGTATGCTTTAAAATTTCAATGTACTTTTGTATTTAGTATTTTTGCTGTTTGCATGCTTTTTCTATGTTCTTTTTTTCACTTTTGTGTTTGAATTTAGCTGAAAAGTCAAAATAAAAGCAGGTTTAATTGTGACAAATCACCTCATATAGGTCACAAAAGGTCAACATTTTCAATGAACTATATTTGTTTCCTGGGCAATAACATTATAAAACATACTGCTCAACCTTTTGGAAAATGTAGAATCACAGCAACAATATATGACTTTGTGACTTCATCAGTGTTATTTTAGCATTGAGATACTATTCTACTATCTATTATTACAATATGTATTTATGTTTTTAGCTTGTTTTTATTTTTGTATTTCATGTTTTTTATTTAATTAACTATTTTTTTTTGTAATTTCACCAAGTGGAGTACAAAATGACACTAAACACTTCACATTACTCTTCAAAACGCAATCATGTAGCAAGCAAGAGATGGTTTCTAAAATGCACATAAAAGCTGAATGGAAAATTGTGCCCCATATTTATGATGACAGACTGCCTATGTCTGCCTCGCCCAATATTTATCCTACTTTCATCGCCATATTTTGGGTATCTTCGGTTAAGCACTTAGAGCAATAGAAATCTGAAAAGCTACCATTGTACTATTCTCTCAGATTGAGTGGCTCGTTTGTCAAGTGCTTCACTAAAATAGATTAAACACTGCTAACATTTGAATATGGACTGATTACACATTACAATAAACTACTTTTATCAGGATTTTTTTTTTAATTATTCATATTTTCATGAATAATGAATAACCACTTCATATTAAGGAGTTACATTATTAGTGAGTATAATAACCAAAATAAGTTTTGGACTTGAAAGGTGATACATATTTAAGCCTAATTTATAGTTATATTTCTCATTCAAATGTATTTTAAGGCAGAATGAAAGTGGATTCTACAAGTTTGAAGTGGATTATAAAAACCCATTAAAATAAAAGCATTAGTATTTATGTTGATCTTTTCTTTCATAGTCATTTATCCATAGTGCTTCAAGTGCTCTGACAGCACACGACACTTCAAAACTATTACCTTAATCAGATTCATAGTCTCATATGACCGCTGAAGTCATTTATGAGAAGATCCCCGAGACCATTACGAATGTATTCCTACCCACGAGGGCTAATAACACACACAGAGCAATAAACACCTGCGCTATAGTCAATTCATAATGTATAAATGATTGCCTGCATCAAACGCACACAGGCCTCATACAATTCATATCAAGTCCATTTGAATATTCTTTGGCAGCAGCATCCACACATACAAGTCCAATAGTATTCCTCTTCATGTGCATTGTGAATCTGACCCTGTCTCTTCAGCACTGTTTGTAGTATAATGAACGTCAGAATAGGCTGTGGACTGTGAAGTCAGGGCCATGTTGAAGAAAAACAACACCCTCCAAAAGAAAAAAAGAATCTTTGAGGAGAAAAGCAATGAATATTTTACAGGGTGAGCGCAGCGGAGGGCTCTGCGGGGTAACTCAGAGACATTTATGGAGCTTATCAAACCCAGATCTCCCACAGAGGTCTGCACACGGACCACAGACTGTGGCAGCTGTTTATCAGGTCAACTATTGGGTCCCGATCCAGTAGTGGCTTGATCTACCTCAATCAGAGGGATATTATTCCTGCAATAAAGAAGAAAAAAAAGATTGTCTTTCTGAAAATATTAATGTTTCCACTCATGAGTTTACAGACGTCATTCGACGCATGCGTCTGCTCGTGTGGTTTGGTTGAGCTGACTCAGTGTGTGTGTGAGTGTGTGTGTGTGTGTGTGAGTGTGAGTGTGTGTGTGTCTGTCTGTGTGTGTGTCTCTGTGTGTGTGTGCGTGTGTGTGTGTGTGTGTGTCTGTGTGTGAGTGTGTGTCTGTGTCTGTCTCTGTCTGTGTGTGTGTGTGTGTCTCTGTGTGTGTGTGTGTGTGTGTGTGTGTGTGTGTGTGTGTGTGTGTGTGTGTGTGTGTGTGTGTGTGTGTCTGTCTGTCTGTCTGTCTGTCTGTCTGTCTGTGTGTGTGTGTGTGTGTGTGTGTGTGTGTGTGTGTGTGTGTGTGTGTGTGTGTGTGTGTGTGTGTGTGTGTGTGTGTGTGTGTGTGTGTGTGTGTGTGTGTGTGTGTGTGTGTGTCTTTGTGTGTGTGTGTGTGTGTGTGCGCGCTCGTGTGTGTGTGTGTGTGTGCGTGCGTGCGTGCGTGGGTGCGGGCGTGCGTGCGTGTCTGTCTGTGTGTGTGTGCGTGCGTGCGTGCTCAGTCTGCTGTGGGCTTATGTATTAAAATATTCATATTTTCAGAGGAATATGTCAACGCTGAAAAGGACACACACAAAACGAAGCTGGGAAACCGAGAGGTTAAACCTGCTGTTTGACGTTCAGTCTTTTTTCCCATTCTTTATGCAGCACAAAATGTATAATAGGGGAAATAAATGTCAAATCATAATTAAGATCGCCTTTGCGTTTTATCAATCTAACTGAAGGAATAGTTCACCCCAAAATGTAAACCATGTCAGTATTTACTCGCCTTCATGTCGTTTCATACCTCTATGGCTTTTTGTTTCTTCCGTGGGACACAAAAGGAAACTTTTGAAGAATGTTCATGCTGCTATTTTACATACTTTAGTGACTGCATGCTTTTCAAAACATCTACTTTTGTGTACCACAGAAAAAAGGGAGGTTTTAAATGAATTAAAAGTCATTAAATGACAACATAATTTTCATGTTTGGGGTGACCTGTGCCTTTATTGTGATTCTGTAATTGAATTATTTCTTTATAAAATGAAATATGGTCACACACGAGAGCAGACAGCATTAAAGTGCTGTCTAAATGCAGTGTGAGAAACAGCGTGCTATATAAACATGACAGCACACAGAGCAGAAATCAATCAGTCTCTTCTGCAGGTGATGCTTGTGTCCCGACAGCCCGAGGAATGATTGAAGCACATCACACGCTTCATTTTTGATCCAGCAGCCTGCAGTGCAAAAATACTCGTGCTTGTCGTGTCTTCACAATCTCTCACTGCTGTTTCTGATGGTCATTTGGTAGCATTATTCAAATTTGATTATAATAATAAGGCAAATATGACTATTACCGCGTATACTTGTGGTCAGGGATTGAGGAAATCTCTAATCCTAAAGGAATAGTAACTCAATTTGTAAATGGTCAATGCATTTACTTGAGCCTGCTGCAAAATCTTTGTGTGGAAATCTTTTGTCCTCATCTTACAATATTAAATGTGCTTACAGTTAAATCATTATTTGACCACATATACATCACATCTTGTGAAATGAATATGAATCTCCGAGGACCTGACATGGACTACACACATTCAAACACAGGTCAAGAAAGCCAGGCAAAGGCTGTACCATCTGCGACAGCTGAGGAAATTCAGGGTCTCTCCAGCTATCCTGAAAACTTTCTATTCAGGGGCCATAGAAAGTGTTCTGACTCAGTGCATCTCAGTGTGGTATAATAATGCCACAAACCAGGACTGCAAAGCTCTGCAGAGAGTCGTGCGCTTAGCTGAGCGCATCTCGGGATCTACACTCCCCTCTCTGCAGGACATCTACCTCAAACGCTGCAGAAGCAGAGCTGCTAAAATCACCAAAGACTCAAACCACCCCGGTAACCATCTTTTCCGTTTACTGCCATCTGGCAGGCGCTACAGGAGCTTGATGGCAAAGACAGAGAGACTGAGGAAGAGCTTCTTCCCTCAGGCCATCAGGCTCCTTAACACAAACTCTGTTCCATAAACTTTCACAAGACTCATTATTATCTGTAAAATAACAAAACATTCATATTCTCATCATCCATATTGCCGCTATGTGTGCATACCCAGTACAACCCGTTGCACATCCCTCTCATCCCTCCTGTTTATACTAATATTTATTAAGTCCCATATACTGTTTTTTGCACATCCAATTTGTTTTGCACATCTTACTGTTTTACTGTTTTGCACTTTTCTTTATTCTATTGCACATTTTACTTCTTATTTCTTTTTTTACCTATATATATATATATACTCTTGTGTGGTGTTACTTTTATATAATTTAATTTTGACTTTATTTTTATTTTTTATATATATATTTTCTTTTTTTTAATTCTTTGCACTGTCCACTGAGACCTGATTTGAACTACATTTCACTTTTGATTATACCCTGTATAATTTATCATGTGACAAATAAAGAAACCTTGAACCTTGAACCTTGAATAACTCAAATAGTGCTGCATGGTAAGGTAAGGTGTGGTATTACTTTCCTAAGCGATAAGATTTAGAAAAATAAAACACCCTGAATGCATTGAGGTGCGAGCATCACTCGTGTTTTCTCCAAACATGACATTGAAAACAATCATCCACTAACTCAAAGACAACTATTTTAGGGAAAGATTTTTTCTAACAGGCTACGCTGATTTTGTCACATAGCTAGATGCACTAAAATACCAAGACCTTTGTGAATTTCATCAGATATGACATATCCATGTTTGATCAGAACTGAAGAAATAATCTTCATTCAAACTAAGAGTCAGCGTAAATTATCTGTTCGTTAAACTATATAAGTTTGATGCAGTGTGCCATCTGGCTGGTGTCTTAATGGTTTCCATCTGGGCAACTTATCATTTGAAATTATTATTCATAATTACCATAAACTCTGTATCCTGAATCCACTTCAGTGGATTTCAAGGACATTTCAAGTATGATATCTCGATGACTGAGGCTAAAGAAAAACGTTTTAATCATGGAAATTAGAGCACTAACAATACCAAGATCTAAGAAAAGCATCATCATGTTAATGATAATTAAAGTGGACATGAAAACGAAACCTTTGTGTTAAGACACCTGTTCCTTTTTGTTAAACCTGGCAAGAGAACTGAAGGAAAGGATTTGGCAATCATGACCATAATTGCCAGGAACATTAATGACTAATATCAGGTGAAGTAGCATGAATATAATTAGCATCCAGTGTTAATGACGTGCCCTATTCATGTGTTTTGGATTATGTCGACACCGCAGAGGGTTCTGAATGGGTTCTGAATGGGTCTGAATAGTTCTGAATGGCTCTGAATGGTTCTGAATGGTTCTGAATGGTTCTGAATGGGTCTGAATGGTTCTGAATGGGTCTGAATGGTTCTGAATGGTTCTGAATGGGTCTGAATGGATCTGAATGGGTCTGAATGGTTCTGAATGGGTCTGAATGGTTCTGAATGGTTCTGAATGGGTCTGAATGGTCCTGAATGGGTCTGAATGGGTCTGAATGGTTCTGAATGGGTTCTGAATGGGTCTGAATGGTTTTGAATGGGTCTGAATGGTTCTGAATGGTCCTGAATGGGTCTGAATCGGTCTGAATGGTTCTGAATGGTTCTGAATGGGTTCTGAATGGGTCTGAATGGTTCTGAATGGGTCTGAATCGGTCTGAATGGTTCTGAATGGGTTCTGAATGGGTCTGAATGGGTCTGAATGGTTCTGAATGGGTTCTGAATGGGTCTGAATGGGTCTGAATGGGTCTGAATGGTTCTGAATGGTCCTGAATGGGTCTGAATGGGTCTGAATCGGTCTGAATGGTTCTGAATGGTTCTGAATGGGTTCTGAATGGGTCTGAATGGTTCTGAATGGTTCTGAATGGGTCTGAATGGGTTCTGAATGTGTTCTGAATGGTTCTGAATGGGTCTGAATGGTTCTGAATGGTTCTGAATCGTTCTGAATGGTCTTATGTAAAGTCTGTGTTTTGACAGGCCTGTCATATTCAGCACCAGTCATGTGATCAAAGACCAAAAAGAAGGAAAATCTGACCACGCCCACAGCACTTATTAAAAATATATATTTTAGCACAATAAAAGATATACCTTACTGTAAGAATACATATTAGTGTCCTGTAAATAATAATAATAATAACGCAGCACTTAATAAACATAACTATATAATCTAATATATTATATTATAATAAAGTACTATAATATATTAAAGTATATATGTATATATAGAATTATTATTATTATTATTAAAGTAACTGCCAAAAGTTTGGTAACATTAAAACTAATGATTCTGAAATAAATATCTTCTGCTCATCAAGGCTGAATTTATTTGATTAAAGAAAAAAAGCAATATTTTGAAATATAATTACAAATTAAAAAAGTTTTCAATTTTAATATATTATAAAATGTAATGTTATTCCTGTAATGCAAAGTAGAATATTCTCTATATGTCACATGATCTTATAGAAATCATTACAATTTATTTGACTCTCAAGAAACATTTCTGATTATTATCAATTAAAAAAAAACAATTTTGCTGCTTCATATTTTGTGTGGAAATGGTGATACACTTTATTTTTCAGTTTTTTTTTTGATAAATGTAAAGTTTAATGAACAGCAGTTATCAAATATATTAATTAAATTTGTTAATGCATTTATTAAATATAATATTTAATGTATTCACTCACTTTTATATCACTTTCAGGCATGCATAAAATGATACATTTCTCTCTCTTTTTTAAATCTTATACAAATGTTTGAGCGGTATCATTTCCACAAAAATATTAAGCAGCAAACTGTTTTTAACATTGATAATAATGAGAAATGTTTCTTGAGCAGCTAATCATCATATTAGACTGATTTCTGAAGATCATGTGACACTGAAACTTTGTAAACAACAACAGATTTATAAACGTTTCTGATGACGAATGTTGCGTTTGCAAACATAAATTAAAGCGGCTCAAACCAAGTGAATCGAAACTGAAAACAGTCCTGTCAGACTACAGCCTGTTATATAATTACATCACAACCGTTGAGTTTTATGACAGCACTAGCCCTCTTAAATTCTCACCGCCTTTCATAAAACGTCACCGGGTCGAGAAACACCGGGTCGCTCCAGTGCTGAATCTCATCTCGTTAGCCGCTTTGAATCATTTGAACGTGTTTACCTGTCCTGCAGATGGCGCTCAAGTAGCTCAAGGCCTTTTGCGTGATTTCATCATGCAGTAACCAACCAACCCCCAGTTATTTTTCATAATGTTGAAAACTCTGTTCTTCTAAAGTAGAAAACTCAGAAGAGAAGACCAGGAGACTTCGGATTCGATCGTCAGCAGAATTTCTTTATTCTATGACATGTGTTGTTATCTGCAGTCATCGAAGATCTCATCTTAAGTCATTTTACAGGGTATCTTATAGACAGAATTGGAGGAGGAGCTTTTACAGGTTGAGACAAAACATCAAATAAACATACATCTGAGGGCAATAAACCTAACGAATCCACATCTGGCCAGGACAAAGTCATTTGCAGATCAAAGGTTCAATCTCTCAGTAGTCATTGATCTTGCCATTATAATAGAGACAAAGGCACAGCTGTCGAGCTCAAATGGTCAGGAAGTTCTCAAACACCTTTGCCTTGCCCGACACCTCTTAGTCAGGACGTGAATTCAAATCAAACATAGAATAACATTTGTGATCCTTCAATCCCCTCTTTGAGAGTTCTAAATAACTCTCACAAAAATACAAATTTAGACACTTAAAAGTTAATTCTTGTAACTTGTAATCGTTACAGGCAAATAGTACATGTTCTGTGTTGTTTATATGTAATTGCATGCTGACACAGAAACAAAACATGCAATTAGGGTCCGTGAAGATTTTACGGGTAATAGTCTCTGCGTTGTGTATTTTTATTCTTTTTCTTCTTCTTTCTTTTCTCTTTCTTGTGTGATAGTTGGCTCGGCGATGGGTCTAGTTGTTTTCTAGAGGTTGTGGCTTTATCCGCAGGTGAGAAGGGTGGTGCATATGGATCTCAGGACAGCCATCAAATGGTATCTGCACAGAGGAAGAAAGAAACACAAACAAGAGAGAACTAACGGCACAGAGCAGTATTTGTAGAGTCTGCATACATTAGGGTTGTATCCTCTGTTCAAAATATAGTCTGCTATGGTTGTTCCTTCTTTCCCTATTTCTTAATTCCTGCGACACCTAAAGAACAGTGAGGAAAGGATGGACTAATGGAGGAAAGGCCTATGAGGAAATCTTCACCTCAGGGTTGGCCCCGAAGCCTGTTGCTTCGGTTCTTCCCTGGGCTCCTCACTGGTTCTTGTGTCTGCCCTATCCTATCCCTGCAGGGGAGGAACAACCTTAATATGTGACACATGAGTCCAAGTTTTCCTTCCTGACACAATACTGCAGCTGCTGTAATCAACATCACTTGATGTGGTCCGTACCACTTAGGCTCTAATGGCTTGTTTTTGAATGTCTTTATCATGACCCATTGACCTGGGACGATTGTGTGTCCACCTTCTGGTGGAGTCTGCCAACACGACTCAACTCTCTCTTTGGCACTCTGCACTGCCTTTGTGAGGTTTTCACAGTAAGCGATCAGGGCATCTGAAGCAATGTGCACATCAGCATTTCTAAGATCAATCACACCTGGCATCTGCATTGGGCGTCCCAGTAATAATCTCATGAGGGCTCAGTCCTACTGATCTGTTAGGTGATGCTCTCATACTACACAGTACTGCGGGCAGTGCTTCAACCCATGGTACTCCTTCCTGATGCATTTTGCTTAGCCTGGTTTTGATTGTTCTGTTTGATCGTTCAACCTGTCCTGATGCTTGTGGCCTATAGGGGCAGTGAAGGTTCCACTTAATCTTCAACATTCTAGACACTTCCTTGACTACCTGTCCTGTGAAGTGGGTACCTTGATCTGAGTCAATGCAATCTGGTAATCCCCATCTGGGAATGAAATCAGTGACAAGACATTTAGCAGTGTGTGCAGCTGTAGCGCGCCCTGTTGGATAAGCTTCTACCCATCTTGAGAACTTGTCTATTACTACCAAAACGTCAGTTTTTCCTTTACAAGGGGGCAACGATATGTAATCAACTTGCAGGTGACGAAATGGCCCTGGTGGAGCTGGGGTATGTGCTGCTGGTGTAATGGTTGCTGGTACATCATTATTTTTCTGACATGTAACACATCTCTTGACTGTTTCAGTGGCTGCGTTTCTGAATTTTGGATTCCACCATTGATTTGAGAACCTGTGATTCATCGTTGCTGAACCACTATGACCCAAACTGTGTATTTGTTGAGCCAAATATGGCAACAGTGATTCGGGAGCAACATACTTTCCCCTTTGGTCCAGCAGCCGGATGAATCCACAGTGGCTCCTTTGTCTAACCATGTCCATGCTTCATATAGAGGAACTTTTATACAGATCAACGATTGATTCAGGAGGTAGAATTATCTTCTGTGCTGTACTACCTGAACACACTTGTACAGTTGCATAGAAACAAGCCTGTTTAGCCGCTACATCAGCAAGAGCATTACCTTTAGCTTCCATAGTATTAGTTGTGAGATGTGCTTTCACTTTGATCACTGCTAATTTCTTTGGGAGTTTCATGGCAAACATTAAATCTTTCACTAATCCAGCATGCTTAATGGGGATCCAGCAGAAGTTAGAAATTTTCTGGTTTGCCAAATGACACCAAAATCATGAATTACCCCAAAAGCATACCTGGAATCTGTGTAGATATTTGCAACCGATCCTGAAGCTAGCGTGCATGCTCTAGTTAAGGATACTAGTTCTGCAGCTTGAGCTGAAAATGATCTGAAGACGACCTGAAGCAACTACTTCAGTGGTGGAAGTTACTGCATATCCTGCTCGTCTGTTACCTTCAATAACTTGAGCTGAACCATCAACAAACAACTCCAATTCTGCGTTCTCTATGGGAGTTTCTGCTATTTCACTTGTCGCTGCATATGTAAGCGTAACACAATCATGAGTCATTTCGCCTTCATCCTCTAACACAAATTCAGTCATTGCAGACATCATACATGAGGATGGGTTCGTGACTGGTGCACGCTGTATAACAATATTCGGGGCTGTGAGAGTTGCTAACCAATTTCCCCAACGGGAGGAGGTGACAGAAGTGACTTTTGCTTGATTCATTAGTGCGGACACTGCGTGTGGGCATTTTACGTTTACAGTCTGACCTAACACCATTCCTGATGAAGCCTGAAGCGCTAGATGAACTGCCTGTACTGCTCTGAGGCATGGGCCCATACCTTGAGCGACTATGTCAAGTTTACCGGAATAGTAATGAATTGAAGCTGCCCCCATGATCTTGCATTAGACATGCAGTCATAAAGCCTAAGTGTTCCTGGACATAAAGCACAAAGGGTCTATCAGATTGGGCAATTCCTAATGCTGGTGCTTGACATAGTGCTCTCTTCAAATCATTAAAAGCTTTAAGATGAAATTCTTCCATACAAACAGTATCTGAATCTTTACCATGGCCTTTCAACAAATCATAGAGAGGCTGAGCAATCGAGGCATAGTCTTCAATCCAAGGTCTACAATAACCTGTTGTTCCTAAAATGAGCGGAGTGTTTTAATGGTATTAGGCGGAGGTATGGCTTTGACTGAAGCCGCCGATCCTGTGTAATGGATCTATTTCCTGCACCAATTGTTTGACCCAGAAATGTGACTTGCTTTTTAGCAACTTGAGCTTTGTGAAAGCTGCATTTGTGTCCTTTTATGCAAATAGTCCAACAATGATGCTAATTCAGTTTGATGTACCTCATGATCTGTTGAGGCAATCAAAATATCATCAACATATTGGATCATAGTGGACTGTTTTACCGGACATTCTGGGTCACACAAATCACGCCTGACAGCCTGATGATATATGGTTGGGGAGTTTTGAAATCCCTGTGGCAATCGTGTCCACTGGTATTGTTCATAGTCAACTGTAAAGCTAACCATGGCTGGCTGTCAGAGTGCAACGGTACAGAAAAGAATCCATTAGACATATCAATTACTGAAAAAATCTTACAATCTAATGGTAAGCCATTACAAATTGTAGATGGATCTGCCACTAGGGGGTGATTTTTCAATATGTTTATTGGCTACTCTGTAGTCTATTGTAAGTCTCCATGTCCCATTAGATTTCTTGATGGGCCATATGGGTGAATTACATGGACTGTTGGTTTTAACTAGCACTCCTTGTGTCAGCAAATTTTCTACAATAAGTTTGATTCCCTGTATAGCTTCCTTATTAATCGGATATTGTTTGGTGACCGGAGGTGGAGTTCCTGTCAATTTAACTGGTTCTACACCTGTCAACAACCCACAATCATCCTTGTCTTTAGCCCAAATTGGATGATTCTGTAAGAAAACATACTCGGGAGGGGTTGCATTATTGGTAGAAATCTGTGCTGAGGAAATTTTTATGCTAGTAGATTCTGAGGACATGTCTAAAGTTAGATTTATTTGTCTCAGAAGATCCATGCCTAAAATTGCACCTGTATTTAATGGAGCGCATAGCAATTTTGTAGTCAGAGTTTTTGGGCCAAATTGTACCTCTATGGGCGGAGTTTCATACAAAACAGAATCTTCACCTATTACACCAGTTAAACAAAGTTTGGTTTTCTTGTATGGGATGTTTAAACCTTGTGCCAATTTTGTAGGAATTACTGTAATTTCTGCACCTGTATCAAGCAAAAATCAATCTCTTTCTCTTTTATGCTACCTTTCACAAAAATTCTTTGGTCATTGTGTTGGATTACAGGGGAAAGGTAGCTACTCACAGCCCCAATAATTAGTTTTTCCTGGTCTTGTTGTGCTCTTAGAAGAGCCTGAACTAACTGTCCTATAGTTTCAGTGGTCACTGGCGGAACTACTTCAGGGTTGTGTGCAGGCTGAGAAGGAGCAGAATTATGCATAGCATTTCTTTTACTATCTTGCAACTTCTTCCTACACTCTTTCTCCCAATGTCCAAATTTTTCACAGTATTTGCATTTGCTTTCTCTTTAGACCATCTATTGTCTTGTTTCGTTGTGTTAAACGTAGCTGCTGCTACTCTTACTTTTGCTTTGACATCAGCATCTCTTTCCCATGTAGTTAACCTGTCTAGGTTACTTCTGAGAGTTCTGTTAGACCAAGTTAGATCTAAGAATGGTAAAGCTTTTCTGTATTCGGCTACAAGGCCATCTGACCAGATACGAACCAAGGGTCCCTTGTCATCTAGCACACTTTCAGGGTCATCAACAATTCCACTGTAGATTACAGCTGACTGACAAAATCTCTCAGTATATTCACTCACAGTTTCTTCTTTCCTTTGCACACAGGTAGTAATTCTAGACCAATCTATTTTGGGTCCTAAGATATTCTTTAGGATTTTCAAAATACCTTCTCTTAAATCACCCTTACTGGCATTTCGCAGTTCAGAAGTGACAGCAGATTCAAAACTGTTGAATTCAGATTCAGTTAGTATTTGTGACATCAGCTGCGTGACTTCTGTCAACATGTCATAAAGACGCATTTTACTGATCAATGTTCTTCTAAATTCAGAAAAATGTATGCGTGCTGCTGGTAAACTTTGAGATAGTCTCTCTATATCTTTAGGACCTAAAGCTTTGGCAACAGTTTGTATTTGCACCACAGAAGAATTGAGAGGAACACTATCAGTTTCCTCAATCCCTGAGATCTCCTCCTCGCACCACACACACATTGAAGGAATTTACAGGCACATCAGTTACTGATTGGAGAGCTACATCTGTTTCAAAAACGCTTGTAAATCAGGGTAAATGTTATCAGGCTGACTTACTTCCACATCAGTTTTGCCTCTTTCTTGAGGTTCAATTTCTTGGTCAAAGTGTATATTCTAGCACGGAGCTCATTGTTCTGTTTCTCTAGCTCTGAGTTACGCTGAGACTGTTGTGTGGCGAGCGCTAAACACTGAATTCTCTGTGGCAGCAGATAATGCCTTTCACATTGTTCTTACGAATACATTGCTCCCAGTACCTTTTACACTCATCTACAGACCAAGTCTTGTCTGGATGGATCTCATATTTCTGAGTTAGTTCTTGTCTAACTTTCTCAGTGACTATTATGTTCATTTGCACTCCTAACAGTGATTTGAATTCACTATCTGACCACAAAGGAGTCGCTAGACCACCTTTTTCAGTTGTGGTTGGATCAGTCTAGCATTCTTTCTAAACATTTTGTGAGTTTCTTTGTTATCACACAATCAAAACACTAAAACTTCTCTGATCAACAGAGGGTACACTTGTTAACACAGATCAACTATTGTTAACCTTCCCTGGCAAAGCAGAGGATAACACAATTCACTAGCACTTTACGCTAATCTTCCCTGCATGAACAGAGGATAACCAATTCTTCCCTGCCAAAACAGAGGATAACAAATATTAGCACGTAATGCTAAATCTTCCTGCCTGAACAGAGGATAACAAATATTAGCACGTAATGCTAAATCTTCCCTGCCTGAACAGAGGATAACAAATATTAGCACGTAATGCTAAATCTTCCCTGCCTGAACAGAGGATAACCTTCATCTCTAAAAAGACATTTTTAGAGGATAACTTAGTTAACCAAACCCTACAGCTGTCTGTTAACTCTTCTCTGACGGCGCAGAGGATAGCACATTTGTTCTGGTCTTAAAGGTTCTTTTGGATAGAGTGACACTCACCAACCTTTGGTTGTCACGGAAAGCAGATCGTTGTTTGAGCTTGAAATTTCAATCTGAATTCAGGTGAGGAGCTCTATCCGGGTCACGGCACCATCTGTTGAAAACTCTGTTCTTCTAAAGTAGAAAACTCAGAAGAGAAGACCAGGAGACTTCGGATTCGATCGTCAGCAGAATTTCTTTATTCTATGACATGTGTTGTTATCTGCAGTCATCGAAGATCTCATCTTAAGTCATTTTTACAGGGTATCTTATAGACAGAATTGGAGGAGGAGCTTTTACAGGTTGAGACAAAACATCAAATAAACATACATCTGAGGGCAATAAACCTAACGAATCCACATCTGGCCAGGACAAAGTCATTTGCAGATCAAAGGTTCAATCTCTCAGTAGTCATTGATCTTGCCATTATAATAGAGACAAAGGCACAGCTGTCGAGCTCAAATGGTCAGGAAGCGTTCTCAAACACCTTTGCCTTGCCCGACACCTCTTAGTCAGGACGTGAATTCAAATCAAACATAGAATAACATTTGTGATCCTTCAATAACAAAATTACTTGTATAATTAGGGAGTAATGCGATATTGTAATGCTAAGTAACTTTCCCCAACACTGTCAATAATGATATTTGGTTCACTTCTATCCAAGAGCTCTTTCATATTGCATATATATATATAATGTCAAGAACTATGATTAACATCAAATGAAGGACCATGTGAAGCATAACAATGAGCACAGAGATTAAAGACAAATGTAAAGCATAGTGCTGTCTTTATGGGTGTAGCATTTTCCTCGACATACAATATTTATTTTATCTTGTCAGACAAAGAGAGAGATGTGAAAAGAACAGAAAGAGCAAATATCACACAGTAGTTTCAATATTTTCAATAATCTCCACAGTGGATTTGGAAGGGGACAGTAGGGTGCATTCACCCTGGTCCCATAGACTTCCCGGACTCGAGTGTCCATCAGTGCTAAGTTCATCCTCTTCCTCAGACTCTTCCTCACAGGACTCCAGATAGTGTCCTCCCAATGCATTGATCCCCGAGTCCTCGGAGTTGGAGGGCGAAGAGCAGTGGCCCATTTTTGGTCCTTTAACGGTCTCCTCAACAGTCAGCTGCTGTTTCTGTTGTGTCAGAGAGGCGGGGTTTATTTGAGGTGGAGTGGGAGGGGCCTCCGTGTGAACTGTGGGCCGCTGAACGTAACACATCTTGCCATTGATGCGTTTGACAATGTAGTCATCGATAAACAGCTCAGCAATGTTGCAGTATTTGGGAGATTCAGGACAAGGTGGAGGCAGGAAACAGGGGGCGATGCGGAGGAAGCGCTCCGTCAGAGAGATGGACAGATCGATGGTGTCGGTGCAGTCAGATGGAGCGGCCGTCACTGATGTGCTGGGTAGATGAGCGACATTGGTCATGGGCTGGTAGACATATTTACCTGGACAGAGTAAAAGGAGATCATTACCTGCATGTGTCAGAAAGCACATGCTAATTTCTGCATTTAAACCTCAACAAGCAGTAAAATCAAGCTGAGGCTTTGGGAATATTTAATTTACCCCAAAATTAACATTTGCTGAAAATGTACTCACCCCGAAGCTATCACATAGATGAGTTTGTTTCTCCATCAGAACAGATTTGAACAAATGAAGCGTTACATAATTTGCTCACTAATGGATGCTCTGCAGTGAATGGGTGCCGTCAGGCTAAGAGTGCAAACCACTGATGAATAAACATCACAATAATACATAACTAATTTCACTTTAGAAACAAATAAACCAGTAAGGCGTGCTTGATCTGTGCATATTTCTCTCCTGATTCAGATGATTAAAAACGTCTGAATGATTGATTTGTTTCTTGAAAACATGCAGCGTTTCACTTCACATGATGTTAATTGATGGACTAGAATCGTGTGAATTACTTGTGGATTATTGTGATGTTTTTATCAGCTGTTTGGACTCATTCTGACGGCACCCATTATAGCAACAGATGTGATGCTAAATTTCTCTAAATCTGTTCTGACGGAGAAACATACTCATCTACATCTTGGCCTCCAAAAAAAATAGTTTTGGGTGAACTGTTCCTTTGAGTATAACGGAGGCATCCAGAAAAAATAAAATAAAATATGCATTGCATTAAAACTCATTATGTGCCGTCTCTTGCAGTGCACTGCTGTATTAATGCCAGACCTCTGGTCTGAACGTCATCATCATTTACAAATCAATCTGTTTTGTTTTAATTAAACCACACATATCAGTATCTCACACAGAGAGAGAAATTCAAAACCCGTGGCGTGCATTTACATGCCGATGAAAACTACTGACACACACCCGTTTAGCTCATCTTCGGATATGCTGTCATAAAAGACTAATCAAAAATCTAAAATTGTCAAATGTAATTTCATTGAAACATATTTCATTACATAATAAAACAAACTGTGCACATTTAGAATAGTCAGAGATAGAAACGAATAATCCGAATAGGTTATGCTGTAATCCACTGAGGTTGTATTACAGTGCAGCAATACTACAGAATTAATTAAACGGGGCTTATTTTACACATTGTAGCCTTTTTTATCATAATCCACTACGAATTGTAGGTAATGCGTATTTCCCCCAAAAGAATAATGATTTAGTTACATGATCGTTTTGCTTTGCATCTTACTGTAGCTATAATACTTCAATGCTGTTGTGATTGGTTAACGTCTCTGCATATGAAATGAGAAACAGCCCCACTGCCAAGCTGCAGAATGTTTAATACGCTTTTATATGTGAATGTTTTATTGTCTTTTATTAAGGGCAGTGATTATTTTTGAACCACAAAAAAGAGTGTGTCATCCATTCCCATCAAAAGCTACAACTGATCGAATGTGTGAAATACATGTTTAACCTGTTTGCTGTAGAACCATGTTGAAGACATACAACATGCTCGTAATACACAATGACAGGGTCCAGATTCATTGGACTCTACTTGTGAGATACTGGTTCAGGGAGCATGAGGAATCCTACAACCTACAGGAGTCCTGAGCTTAGCCCCACTGAAAGTCTTTGGTACACTCAACCACTGGGTTAAGCCTGTTGGGTCATATATTGGGTTGTTTTAGTGTTACCCAGCCGCTGGGTTAAGCCTGTTGGGTCATATATTGGGTTGTTTTAGTGTTACCCAGCCGCTGGGTTAAGCCTGTTGGGTCATATATTGGGTTGTTTTTGTGTTACCCAGCCGTTGGGTTAAGCCTGTTGGGTCATATATTGGGCCAATATACAAATCAATCTGATTTGTGTTACCCAGCCGTTGGTTAAGCCTGTTGGGTCATATATTGGGTTGTTTTGTGTTACCCAGCCGTTGGGTTAAGCCTGTTGGGTCATATATTGGGTTGTTTTAGTGTTACTCAACCACTGGGTTAAGCCTGTTGGGTCATATATTGGGTTGTTTTGTGTTACCCAGCCATTTGGTTAAGCCTGTTGGGTCATATATTGGGTTGTTTTAGTGTTACCCAGCCGTTGGGTTAAGCCTGTTGGGTCATATATTGGGTTGTTTTTGTGTTACCCAGCCGTTGGGTTAAGCCTGTTGGGTCATATATTGGGTTGTTTTAGTGTTACCCAGTCGTTGGGTTAAGCCTGTTGGGTCATATATTGGGTTGTTTTGTGTTACCCAGCCGCTGGGTTAAGCCTGTTGGGTCATATATTGGGTTGTTTTTGTGTTACCCAGCCGTTTGGTTAAGCCTGTTGGGTTTTTGTCCTGGTTTTTGTTACCCAGTTGGGTCATTAAGCCTGTTGGGTCATATATTGGGTTGTTTTAGTGTTACCCAGCCGTTGGGTTAAGCCTGTTGGGTCATATATTGGGTTGTTTTTGTGTTACCCAGCCGTTGGGTTAGTGGCTGGGTCAATCTCAGGGACAGCTGAAACTATGCCCCCTCTGACTAAACAACCCAGCATGGGGTTACTGCACTTCTTCAGTGACATAAATGTTTATTTCTTCTATAGTCTTTACTGTGTTGTAAACAATTTTATTTTATGCAACACAACATACAGGGATGAGATATCAGCTAAACGTGTCAGCAACAGTTGTTTCGCATGATGGACACACCATTTGCCAAGAATAACATAAACTGATTTTATCCGTTGCACTGAATTTCATTTATTTTGATATTAAATATGTTCTCTAATCTCAGTACTGTTTGTTCATGGGCTGGTTTTGGTATCAGTCATCTTTCAGCTAAGAGTGAAACGCAAGGCTTTGGTCTGAGGATCGCAGTTCTCCCGCTGAAAGCAGCCCATTACTGGCTCGGCGACACAAGAATCAGCTCTATTTTGGTGAAGGGGATAACCGAGAGCGGTTAAAAACACTTGAATTAAAACATTACTTTTACATGTTACGTTTTGTATTTCTAAAATGCTTGTTAAATGAGTTTAAATGTAATATTGTAATCTATGCTGTATAAATCAAAATAAATCAAATTTGTCTTATGTTTTTGTCCATGGGTGTCCTTGCGTATTAATAAATGTTCATCTTTTGATTATTACTGTTGCTTCTAGTAATTCTGTGTGTGATTTCTAATTTACAACCTATTTTAAGACAATAAAATGATAGTAATTTTTAAACAACAGTTTAGTTAAAACAAGCCAGCATGCATTCTGTCCAATATTAAGCCTGAGCTGGGTTGCCAAATAACACAGAAATGGTTGTTTTTAACCCAGTATTTTTGTTGGAGTCCGCTTTACAGTGATTCGACTCTTCCAATGTCAATACAAGACCTCAGCCAAACATTATTGCAACTCTTGATGGAAATAAATGGTGTGGTGTTGCATAACATGCTCAAAACTATGCCACAATGAATGCACAATGTTATCAAAGCTAAAGATGGTCCAATAAATATTTGTAATTTTTTTTTTTGGAAAGGCAGTGTAAAATTGACTCTAGCACATGCTAAAGACTTTCAATGGGGTCAAGCACAAGACTCTGAGGTGGCCAATCTTTCATTATTTAAGCCTGGTGAATCTTGACATCTGGATTCATCTTGAAATATGGGCAGGAGTACGTCTTCCAACATTGTTGTTTGAGAAATAAAACGCTAACCATTGCATCAGTTAGGGTCATAACATAATCACTGCAATAATCATTAAATCGTAAAATCCCAAGTACTTGCTTATTTGAATCCAAACAGTGACCTTATTTTTAATGTCATTATGTCAAAAGTATGATCAAAGGGGATTTTTTTTCGTCCCATCTGTCATTTTGTGATTCAGGAGGGTGCTCATGCTCCCCTTTGTTGATAAAAGTCCAGAGAAGGAGGGACATACAGCTCATTTCCGTTCCACACATCTGGCAGAATTCAGCCGGGGTGTGATCAGGACATCTATGACAACACTAATCTCCAGTTATCTAAAGCCCAGATCAACATCCACTCATTCTCTCATGGCCTTCGACACTAACTCTCTTCTCTCGTCTCTGTCTAACCGTCTTTCTCACATGCTCAATCTCTGTCTTTCTCTTTCACAAAAGCATCCCCTGAATAATAACGAAGTCAGCTCTACAGAGATAACATATGACAGCAACCCCATCCATCCCATTTACTTCCCCAGAATGGATTTATAGGGGACTCTTAGGAAAGTATAAGACAGCAACTGTCAACTATCTTATGTCTGATTCTGCAAACAGATGACTGCGCCAGGTTTTAACTGACTAAATATATCTACACTACTAACTAAACCACAATTTAAAACAGCACGAGAGTAGCTTTTCCAGTATTTGAGACAGTGTAATCAAATATGTAACAATATAATAATAATATAGTGTATTTTTAATACAAAGATTTCCACGCAGAGCGGCAAAAATGACTAAAACGCTGTATTATACATGCCAGGCCAGGAGATGTTGTCACGTTGGAAAGAAACTCAAGCATATCAATTCACACTTGTATAGTTAATACCAAACAATAACAGTATTACTTTAAAATACGTTGAAACTTTGAAAAAAGCTTCAATTTTCAGGCCCCGAGATGCTGTTGCCGTGTAAACAAACAGCCAAAACACATTAAGTAAATTATATTTTAGTTAAAATGGTGTTGTGTGAATAGCCCTAAAGATAAACACAAAAGATTTTTAAAAAGCACAAAACTAAATATGTACAATTTGGGTTCTAATATGTATTTTTAAATGTTAATATGTACCGTGTACATTTAGGAGTAAATAAGGTACAACGATTTTAGGTTTTGTACTTTAGAGTACCACCCCAGTGACAACTTTGTACCTTTTTAAGTGTATAAGCATGAACCCCTTAGATTTCTGAAATTAATTCATGAGTAGTACTTAATAAACATATCTTGCAGAGAAAAGCAAAGACAATAAAAGAAACACAAAAGAAATTCCAAACATGTGAAAAGTGCAAATGAAGCAAAGTGCAGGGGTGGCGACTATCTCAACTCAGCGCACTTTTCTCACGTGCCATCAACAATAGAGGCTCCACTTGATTTGGCATTCATTTACAGACTTCTTTCAGTTCTTTGTTTCATAAATCTGTTGGACAAAGGACCGGATCTCTTTGAGGAAATCAATGTGTGACAGCTGGAGGCTTCCTTCTCTACGTTTCACACATGGCCACATAACATCACGTACAAGCCTGAAGCGCAGACGGCACTCTCACATCTTCTGCTCTCTCACCACAGCCCTGGATTTACTCAGAGTATGACTGGATACTGTCAAACACAAACACAGCTGAGCAAAGCCGACTGGATCACGTGTGGTGCTGTGCAACAATAAATCATCACGATGTACACCATAACACAGCGATGCCTCGATGGGGCTCTCATTGCACCCTAAGAAGAGGTAAGACACAATACAGATGATTTCTACAATGGAAACAGAATTGTGATTGAAAGGATTTAGGGATTTATGTTTTTTGGCATTGATCTCAGTACTCATTCAGTGGGGTCAGTAAGATGTTTTCTTATGCTCACCAAGGTTTGATAAAAATACAGTAAAGATAGTAACATTGTGAAATAATATTACAACATAAAACCATTGTTTTCTATTTGAATATATTGTAAATATATATATATATTGGATTTTCAGCATTATTACGCCAGTCTGATTATTCTAATATGCTGATTGTTTAAGAAACATTTCTTATTATTATTAATGTTGAAAACAGTTCTGCTGCTTAATATTTTTGTGAAAAGCCATGATAATATTTTTTCATATTTTAAGGCTCAAAAACAACAGCATTTATTTAAATACATATCTTTTATAAAATAAAAAATGCCTTTGCTGTCACTTTTGATCAATTGAATGCATCCTTGCTGAATAATAGCATTGATTTATTTGGGGTAAACTTTAAACAGTAGAGCACCTCTCCACTAAAGCGAACGATCTGTAGATATTTCATAAAATAACGAGTGCTCCAGGTGATAATGAGACACACATGGGGTTGTGAATAGCAGTTAGCACAGTTATGCATCAGAGATCCAGGATTTCCAGATATGAATGATTAAACAGAACAGGCATACTAAACAATACATATCGGGGTGAGCATATTGTGCTTGTAATGTTATGGTACATTAGAGCTTCTCACAATGGCGCACCAGTCAGTAGTTATATCACAAGGCAAGTGTGCTGGCTGATAAATCACGAGCATGCATAAACATAATGCTTTGTCTCCATTGCAATAACGCTAGATTAAAGCTGTCATAATGTGCACAGACTGATAAAGGACATACACGTATTTAAGAAACACTAAGTGTCTCCCACCATCCTATAGTCCAGTGCCTGTATTTATCAAGCTTCTCAAAGAGCCATTTTAGTCTTAAGTGCTGAGAATTCATGAAATGTACTCCTAGTTTCAAACTTAAGTATAAAAGCAAGTTATCACATTTCTTAAAGCTCTCCCAGTTATTTAAGACATCTCCAGAGGTCTCTGCAGTGGTTAGGAGTTGTGATGGCGCTGAGGAGACAGAGACATGCACTAATCTTTCAGGAGAAGAAGAATGTTCTTGAAATGTTTGGCGACGAGCAGTTAATCAAACGGTTACAATTCCTTAGTTTCTCAAAACGAGCAAAGAACGTCATAACTGACTTCAGTCTGGCTCCAGTATTATGCGATCTACACTGTATGATGAATAAATCTCTTACCCCTTGTTTACACTACACGCGTCTGCGGCGCGTTACAGATACACGGCCACCGGGGGTGATCCGCTGCACCGTGGCAAGCTTCTGAAGCGGCTCTAGATGGACTTACATGATAATATGATTATGTAGTTGATAAAATGATATAAACTTTATTGTCAAGCTCAAAAACGTATTTTATTGTAACTGACAAAGTAAGAAATGTAATAACCTCTTCCCCTCAAAAAGTCAACGCTGTAAGTAACTGCAGAAATGAAAGTAGTAATTTTGCATGTTCATAATTTCTTTGCATGTGTAATATTACAACCGCACAATTTGTCATGTTTCGTTGTATAATTATTACAAATAAAACAACAGACTACAAGCAATACGCTTATAAAATCTTGCACAATTATAATTTTTTTAACTAAGGGTGAAGATGTCAAATTTTCTAGGCTGGACATCACTTTTGGCCACTATTATATGGCAGTTTATTGACTTTCCAAACCATATTTGCAAAAACAAGCCAATTTTATGAAGATTTGAGGACCTTCCTGGAGTTTATGGAGCCGTTGATGGAACTCATGTTCATATCATTGCTCCAACTGTAAACGAGGAGACATACCAATAGAAAACAAAGCATCAGTAATAATTCGTGATAATTTTAGTTCACAACTCTTAATGTCACCTCAGTCAACACTTAAGAATCAGTCTTAGACTTTACTGAAGGTTGCTTTTAGCTTCTTTATAAAAGAGTCCTACTCTCAGAAAAGTCCTACTTTTTACTAAGAATTATTTGACACTTAAGTCAAAGCTTAAGAATATTCTTAAGAGCATTTCTGAGAAGTTGTATGCATACGGGCCCAGTATTACATGCTTTTATTGATCAAATGAATACATAACTAGAGTACCAATTCTGTGCAGTATAAGTAATCACAAACTCAGCTTTTACACCAAAATAAACTGGAAAAGAATGAGCTTAATCTAAAAATATATATCTGTGGGTGGAAACTACTCTGAGGGCCATTGAGGATAATATTCGTTTATTGTTTTGACTGAACACAATAAAGTTCAGTTCCCCTGACGGAAGTGTCCTGATAAGGTATTAAATACGGTTTGATCAGTTCACACCGTTCTAAAGGCCACACGCTGACATTTACCTCCCTTAAACACAACGAACGCTCTTACAATCACGCAGGAGCTGAACGCATTCAGAGGGACGTCCTGCTAAAGGAGCGGAGCGGTCACTTCACTGTGTATCCGCTGGGGCTGTGTCAAGCTAACGACTGGAGGATATAAGTTCGATTAGAATATAAGTTTGTGTCAAGCTAACGACTGGAGGATATAAGTTCGATTAGAATATAAGTTCGATTAGAATATAAGTTTGTGTCAAGCTAACGACTGGAGGCTATAAGTTCGATTAGAATATAAGTTCGATTAGAATATAAGTTCGATTAGAATATAAGTTCGATTAGAATATAAGTTCGATTAGAATATAAGTTTGTGTCAAGCTAACGACTGGAGGATATAAGTTCGATTAGAATATAAGTTTGATTAGAATATAAGTTTGTGTCAAGCTAACACACTGGAGGATCTATTCAAATTAGAATTATAAGTTTGATTAGAATATAAGTTTGTGTCAAGCTAACGACTGGAGGATATAAGTTCGATTAGAATATAAGTTTGATTAGAATATAAGTGCGATTAGAATATAAGTTCGATTAGAATATAAGTTTGATTAGAATATAAGTTTGATTAGAATATAAGTTTGATTAGAATATAAGTTTGATTAGAATATAAGTTCGATTAGAATATAAGTTTGATTAGAATATAAGTGAAGTTAGAATATAAGTGACACCAGATTAGAATATAAGTTTGATTAGAATATAAGTTCGTGTCAAGCTAACGACTGGAGGATATAAGTTCGATTAGAATATAAGTTTGATTAGAATATAAGTGCGATTAGAATATAAGTTCGATTAGAATATAAGTTCGATTAGAATATAAGTATAAGCCATGGTCACTGTAAGTGAATATAAGAGACACCTGTCAAGCTAACGACTGGAGGATATAAGTTCAGATGGGTGAGGTCAAATATAAAGGTGAACCCTCGAGCTGGATTTACTGGAGAGATATTTCTGGGGAGATGGCTGACACATCTTGCTTACTAAAAATTCATAAAACATATGAAGTCAATGCAGAAAAAGCATCCAAGCGACACCAGACAGCAGTTTCTGATGACAGCACGAGCTCATAAATGTTCCCAAAGCAGCTTACAGCTGATGTTGTGCCATCACACACACACAGCGCATGGTATCTATCAAATAGATGTTATATTTGAAATTCATAAAAATAGTGAAGAAAATGAAATATTGTGCATGTTTTCCTGCAAGATGATCGACAGCAGAATATCTCTTTCTGCTACACCTTTGTGCAGTGATCTTTAATCATACTGTCAGCTGCATTATTGTCCCTTTGTGACGTGAATGATGTTTTGTACTACTCCTCATCTCAAACACATATTGTATTATCAGGTGATGCATTTAAAATAGAACAGAGTGGAATCGAATGCATTATTTAGCACGGCAGAAGTTGGCCACTTACAGTGACACCAGCCCAAATGGCAGCACCAGTGCAGTTTGAAACACTTTCCGTGGCTGTGTGTCGCGCAGATGGACAGTCCATCACAGGGAAGAAAGTCCGGCCTGCCAGCACAGCTTTTAGCCAGAGCTTGAGCTTCATCTACCTTATCGCTCTTCAAAGCCCTCTGAGCTCCGGTGTAAGCCATGGTCACTGTAAGTGAAGAAGAGACACCTGCTGACTTAACATGCATTACAGATGGGAAAGTTTTAGTCTAATGACACACTTTATATGAAAGAGTCCATGCCAAATGTACAGTATTACCATGTGATACCATTGCGTTATGTACAATATGACTGTATTATAAATACATGAAGAAGTTAGTGTTAGTCTCAAATAATAAGAACTGCACATTATTTCTTACCTTGTCACTTACAGCTGATGATGATGTCCTGCATCACACAATATCTGCATTAAACTTCCCACAGCATCTGCGTTAAGATCTGTATCGTGCGGAATATGAAGAATGACATTCTCCCATATTAAACTGACTAGCGGCTTCCCGAAGCGGATAATCCGTGGCTTTTCATAGACTTCCAGAGAAATATCAATTGAACTGAGTGAAAACAACGGTAGCTGCCAGATCTCTACTGAGGAATAATCGTGCGTGTGAAGGGTCCCGGAGCGCGTTCGCTATTTAAAGAGGAGAAACAGCGCATGAAAGCAGCACAGACTGAAACTCGTGTGAAACAAGAGCCCGGTGTCGCGTGCGCTGGTGGACGCTGCTGCGGGACTGAGCCGCTCGCCTCGCCTCGCACGCGGACAGATAATATACCGCAGCGCACGCGTGACCAGAGGACGGCGCTATAATATATAAGGAGACTCATTACAAAGGCTTTCTCATTTACATAGTATAGTTGTAAGTTGTACAAAGAAAGAGCTTTAGACAATTTTTTCTTAACAATGATATAAAAAAACTATATAAATGATACAAAATACTATTATACACTTATTTGGTAGGTTCATGTAATTATTAAAATTAAGAAATGTATGTGAACATTTAAAACAAATCTCTGTAAAATGACCGTTAAAAAGGTTTTCATTTATAAAGCTCTCAAAACCTTACTAACTGATGTTTTAGTGCACTTCCTGCAAATATTGGAAAAATAAAGGGTCTCAATGAAATATGTGTAGTTTCACATGATTAGTGCAAATTGTCACATGACCAGATCAGATGAGAAGATGATAACTGCATCAAAGCTAGTAAAGTATGTTAACATAAAGATATGACAAAGATTTGTGCCACACATTATCTTTAAGGTGTCTAGTATTAATCTATGAATTCACATATATTCAGTTTTGTTGAGTGTGGTCATATAATGAGTAAACATGTGGATGGTCACAATAGTGAATTTAGGTAAACTATATAAATCCAGTTACAGTTAGTGAAAATTACACTAAAATGTTGCAATGACAAAATACTGACCTTCAAGTTAAAATACTGGTAGCACTAATATACAAATTTGATGTTATATCTGACAAAAAAGTGAAATATAGTGTTGCATAAGGGTTTTTATGCATACTAGTAACCTAGAATGTGATCAAACTGTTTAAAATAAGATATATAACCATTTTATGACTGCAGAAATATGTTATTTCAGTACACACATTATCCCACCAGTCATAAATTATAAATATAAAACACATTAAATATTAAATATTAATATAGATTATTTCAAAGGGTTACTAATGACACATTATTTGGATATGTTCATGTCTGGGAACAATTTTGGGATTAAACGGGCTAATAATATATTAGTGAATCTAAGTACTGATGCAAATTCTGATCTCTGTATGTATATGTAGAAATAATTTGGTCTTCATAGTTTGATTTCTACACCCTCTTTGGACATAGTTCAGAGAGGTGAACACAGGGTTTAGTGTGGTTTAATTAAACAGCCTCAAACATATTTGGGTAGCAGCACAAGTAATAATAGCAATTAACTTATCCCTTGCAGCAAAGCACAAATCCCATCATACACACGGCCCCTCACAGACCAGCTATTCCACACAGATCCTCAAAGCCAAATTAATTAAAACGTTTTCCTCAAACCGAACGCACAGCCATAGAAATGATCAAAAACATAATTAACAGGTAATTCATCATGAATACACTACTGTTCGTAACTCTGGAGTCAGTAAAACATTAAAATAAAAGACTTTTATTTAGTAGGAATGTATGAAATTGATCAAAAAGTCACCGTTAAAATCATTTATAAAATATTTATAATGTCACACAAAAAAAAACTGTTATTTTGATCTTCATTGAAAATCATGAAAACTAAGTATCAAAGTTTGGACAAAAATAAGTGCTGACAAACGATTAATCGCAATTAATCTCATCCAAAATAAAAGTTTTTGTTTACATAGTATGTGTGTACTGTGTATATTATTATGTATATATAAATACACACCATGCATGTATATAGTTAAGAGAAATTTGTTATGTTTATGTATTAAATATATTCATATATAATATAAATTATATGAATATAAATATATACATGTCAATATTTTCAAAATATATACAGTATGTGTGTGTATTTATATATACATGATAAATATACACAGTACACACTGATATATTATGTAAAATAAACGTGTTTTGGATGCGATTTAAACGTTTGACAGCACTAACAAAAAATTAAGCAGCACAACTATTCATAACATTGATAATAATAATAAATGTTTCTTGAGCATCAAATCAGCCTGGAATGATTTCTGAAAATCATGTGACACTTATAACTGATAATAGCTGCAGAAACGTCAGCTTTGCATCACATAAATAAATAATATAAAATATATTGAAATCTAAAACAGTTATTTTAAATATTTTTTCTGTATTTTTGATCCAATAAATGAAGTCTCAATGCGCATAAGAGACCTTTTTCAAAACATCGTTAAATCTAACTTCCCTCAAACTTTTGATTAGTAGTGTACTCAGAAAGTAAGTTGTTGTGAATGTTTATGGACGGCTGCAAGCGTCTGATAATCCTCTCATCCACGAATCCTTTAAAGATAAAAAGCCACTTTTCTAATGCATGTTTACAGCAGGGTAAACGAAACACCAAAGAAGCATGAGACCAAAGCTGTGCAAAAATGAAACAAGGTCATTAGTTTGGCTTTCTGCCCAAACTAAAGACATCTGCTTCTAAGAAATGCTAACACAGGAAATTAAAACCTCTTAATGAGAGCCGACGAGACAGGGTTAAGGGTTATTAATTCTTTATTAATAACAGCTTTCAGCAGTGTTTTAAAATGAACACATTTGGCATGTTGTGCTTTCAGAGATGGCTGTGCATTGTTTTGATATGCTCTCTCCATTTCTGAACAGGAGGACTGCCACAAGCCACAAGTGTCTTCAAAAGAGGACTGGGCTCCAAATGAGGCACATCAGGATGGGCTTGGTGATAATGCTCCAACCTCTCAGCACTCTTTCCAGGCCCACCATGCTGGCGTAGAACATGGGCCCACCTCGATGCCGTGGAAAGCCGTAACCGAACAGATAGATGACGTCAATATCCTCGGGTCGGGCAGCTATGCCATCTTCCAGAATACGGAAACCCTCGTTGGCCAGGGAGAAAAGGCATCTTTCAATTATTTCTTGATCTGAGATATTACGCGGTTGAATGCCGTACCTGCTCCTGTACATCTCAAGGAGGTTCTGGATGAGTGGGTCGGACTTTGCGTTTGTGCCTCCAGGTTTGTCGTACATGTACCAACCACGACCTGTCTTCTGGCCGAACCTGCCTTGCTCACAGACCATGTCTGGGATGGGACAGTACCTACGTCCTTGGCGCCTGCGTGGGGGATTTTTTGGGTCAATGTCAGGACCGGTCAACCCAGATTCCTTCCTGACTCTCCAACCAACATCAAGGCCTGCAAGATCAGACATCCTAAAGACACCCATCGCAAAACCAAAGTCCTCCAGAGCCTTGTCGATTTGTTCAGGTGTGGCGCCCTCCTCCAGCATGAAGGTGGCTTGATCCAGGTAAGGCTTTAGCATGCGGTTCCCAACAAAACCAGGGCAGTTTCCAACAGCGACACTTACTTTCCCCATCCTCTTCCCAAGGCTCATTGCTGTAGCGATGGCTTCACTTGAGGATCGAGGCCCGCAGACAACTTCTAGTAGCTTCATGACATGTGCAGGTGAGAAGAAGTGCATCCCAACCACCAGGTGCGCTCTATCCGTCACACCAGCCAGCGCATCCACATCCAGACCAGAGGTGTTGCTGCAGAGTAGAGTGGCTGGTCTACAAACCTTGGACAATTCTTGGAAAACATGCTTCTTAAGTGCCATGTCTTCAAAGACGGCTTCAATAACAATGTCCACATCCTTCAGGTCCTGTAAGCTGAGGGTGAACTTTGGGAGATTGAGAGAGGCAGTCACTCCCTGTCTTTTGGCATCTCTCTCCAGCATGCCAATCACCATCTGCTTGCCAGTCTCCAAGAGTTTCTTTTCTGACTCTACAGCAATGACAGAGATTCCCACGCGTGCCAGAGACACAACGATGCCCCTTCCCATAGTGCCCAGACCTAAAAGAGTGACAAATAGACAGTGAGTACAAAACCGCCAATTTAAAACAACATAGGCACAATTAGACTTGTTAATTAAACTGAGCAGAGCACAACACTGTGGCAGAATTCTATGCATGATGGTTTGCACAGTGCCAGCATCCTTCCTCTGTCATAAACATACATCTCTGCTTGCCTCAAACAAACAGATGTTTTCAACACTGCTGAAAAACGACATTAGCACACGAACAACCACGAAGTGTGTATAAAGCCGTCCAAGATGAAAATGCAGAACAGTAATAGGAAAATGGTGGTTTTTTTAAATCAACTATTTATCAATGGTTTCTATTAACGGGGCACACTGATCAAATGTATGCTTTAAAGTTCTTTTTGGTTAAATAAATCTGAAATGTAAAAAGATATTTAGTCTGGTTTTGTCCATACAATGGGTCCAATGTTGTTCCTCAAATCATCTTCTTTTACGGTCAACTGAAGAAAGTAAGTCCTTCAGGTATGGAACATTATGAAGGTGAGAAAATGATGACAGAATCTTTCATATTTCTGTCAATCCCTCTACGATGCAGTGTTATTTTGTATTCGTATATACTAATATTTTTGATTGGCATTAATTTTTATATTTTCATTAAAAAATTGTGAATGTGTTTAGTTAATTTGTTATGTATTATTAGTATTATTTAAATATTATTTAGGTTTCATTCATTTATTTATATTAAAGTTTTAGCTTTTACATTTCCATTAAGTAAAAAAAAACAAAAAGAAAGTCGGCACACCATAGACTCCAAAATCGTAAAACAATTTAATACTGGGCTTCACACAAGGCAACATTTAGATCTAAAAGGCTCTTTGTTACACAATAAAAAACATTTCAAACATGCATTTATACTCAAGAGTCACGTGACCTTTCTGGAGCCTATGACGTTTGTTTATTTTTGCATTATTTTCTTTGTCGAGAACCCAATTTTAAGCATTTTGTGCCATTGATGTGCGTGCTTTTGTTCCGTCTTTCCTCATTTGTAATTTTAGTACTTCAACTTATTGCAGTCAGTTGCCAAGGCCAAGTTTTTACTGGTTTTAGTTAACAATAATAACCCTGGTACCATTCCCAGGTCTTGTTCATGCACATAACGAGATGGTCTTTTGATACCTATGACGGCTGCGCTCCGGATCTCTCTGGGTTTGCTGTTGTTCCATTGCGCTCCACTGGGTAGAGTCCATTTCCCAGCAGTCCTCTGAGCAAAGAAACAGTACTGAAGAGCCCGGGCCTGGCCGGAGTTGAAAAGAGTGGCCATCAATTCGCTCTCCGCTTTATTCCCTTGCTGTAAGGCATTGTAGCAGCTGCCCGCACCGCCTGAATACAAGCCAAAGGTGCCATCGCTCCCCGAGCCTTCTTTTTAACCTGCATGGTGACCGCTTCTAAGAGCGCGTCCAGATCTGGAGGGCAGGGTGTGGTCAGCATGCTCACTCTTCGGGAAGACAACGGTTTGGCTGTTAAAAAAAAACATACCAAACATGATGTCAAAATATAATGCGATGATACACAAGCTGAGTGGCTTTCCAGTGACTGATGCATGTTCCTGATTGGCTTACAGATCACAGATTAACAATGGAAAGTAGCAGTGATCTACACAAAGACAATGAAACTGTTAACAATATTCATCATGCTAATCCTTATTAATATACATGCATGCAAATCAATCTTCGTTGAAAATGCTGGATTCAGTATATCATGCATCATTAAGATTTGTAACTAAGTCTAGTTTTCGTACTCATCATTGTAGCTTGTATGAGAGTGTTGGTTGGCTGTCTTTGCACAATCGCAGGCTAGAGCACTGGTATATTTTTCTTTTTAAGGCTATACTGTACAAATTGCCTTCTTATCTATGTTCTCTTCTGACTCTTAAAGTCACTACCAGCAAATGTAATCTTCGATCATATGAGCAAATCATGTATGACATTCCACGAACGAGAACTGTCTTTGGTGAAAGTGCTTTTAAAGTTTTTGCACCTTTATCTTGGTATAAATTGCAGAATCATCTAAAATTGGACTATTTACCAACAATGACACAGTTTAAAATTAGGATAAAGGACTATCTGAGTACTAAATGCACATGTGCTATTACTGAGCGTTGCTGATAATTATGTTGAGATGATGTTGAATTACCAAATGTCTTTTTTTTGTTAAATGTTGTTGTGTTGTTCTTGTTACTGTATATGTTTGTTAATATGGAACTTTATTCTGCTGTCTTGGCCAGGACTCCCTTGAAAAAGAGATTTTGAATCTCAATGGGATTATTTCCTGGTAAAATAAAGGTAAAAAAAAAACACATCCAAATCACTTGCTAAAACATGTTGAATTCATCAAAGTCTGACCGTGTACTCAAAGTGGCACTCAAAGCAGTGTGACCGAAACAAACACTAGATCTGACTTGAGTCCAGTTCTGTCTGGTGTAGACCCATTCACACAACAAACCAACGCCATGTTTCTGCATTGATCACGTGATTATGTTAAAATGATTATGCAGGGCGGTACTTGATTCAATATACTGCATTAGATTCATCTTCCTCGTGGAATCTGGGTCACACTGATGAGCCTTAAAGGGCCAGCAGAACCAAAAACCAACAGTTTTGTCTTGAGAAGTCAATATAATGTATATTGATAAGAATGAGTTAATTCTCTACATTTCAGAGTTTTCACTAAACTTGATTCAGTAAGCTCGTGATCACCCTTGAATTATCAGGTGGTATTTTCACTGTACAATGGCTGTGAGTAATCCTTTCATATGGCGTTCAGTCTGGTGTCTAGCGTGCTGTGCTGTGTGTATCTGTGGTTCCTCTCTGATGCGGTGTGCAGGGCTTGATTCACTAATGCTGGGGTTTATTGTGAGTACTGTAGGGCTGGGTCAGATCCTGATAGGTGCTTTACCAGATGTTTCTGCGACTGGAAAACAAGATAAATCTCTGTAGCTATGAGGGTGAGATTCTACAGAAAGTATTTATGAGTATGAGTGTGCTGCTTTTGATTACGTTTTACATGGATCCCTGTTAAATAAGTAAATTAATAAAATAAAACAAACACATCATTCTGGTTACGTAAGTATTTTTCCCATTCATTGGGATACGTGATTTTAAACACATTCTGTAAGTAAAGAGCTACATTGCATGACAACATTTGATTTGTGGCAAATCAATCAATAATTGGTAATCAGTAAAAAGACACTCATAACACCTTATTTTATATCTCATGAAGCATTATGAATTGTGCAACTGACTCAAAAGCAATCATACAAAATAAAACTATCGACTAGTAAATTATGAAGCATTAAAAAAATTACGTTTTTGAGATTAAGGCTGCATTTATTTGAAAATAAATACAGTTATTTTGTTACATATTAAAACAACTGATTTTTCTTTTAATATATTTTCAAATGTAATTTACTCGTTTGATGGTAAAGCTGAATTTTCATCAGCTATTACTCCAGTCTTCAGTGTCACGGTGTTTGGCGCTCAAGAAACCTTTATTTCTATTGTCTTATGATGAAAACAGTTGCTGCGGTCCCTCTTTATATTAGCTGCTCTTAATGTACTTGCATCAGAAAATAAGTGCATGTACTTATTGTGTTTGTATTGTATTGTATTGCAGAACACTTCTGCTGCTATTGAGGTGGTAAGGGTGTAAGGGATGATGGGTCAACCGTGTAATTATATATGTGACCCTGGAGCACAAAAGCAGTGTTAAGTCGCTGGGGTATATTTGTAGAAATAGCCAAAAATACACTGTATGGGTCAAAATGATACAGTTTTCTTTTATGCCAAAAATCATTAGGATATTAAGATCATGTTCCATGAATATATTTAGTGAATATCCTAAATATATCTGTGATGCAGAGACCTTATTTGCCTTCCATCACTGCTTTACTGTGTTCGGGCCTACTTGAATGAATTTCTGATCCAGCAGTGGGCGTGGCAGTAAGTGTACTCTAGAGAGTGCTAATTTTAGCAGGTGTATTGTAAATGTTTGTGTAAGTGTTTTGATTTACTCATTTTGATTTGCATTATTATTTGTATTTATTTATTTAGACTCTTGTTTCTAAATCTCATGGGTAAGTCAACAGTTTATTTTATATTATAGAAATGGTATGTTCCAATTTGGGAGAGCGGAAACTGTGTATTTAAGATGGCCGTCACTACTATTAGGAAGAGGACGGATAAAGAGATTGTGAATGAGATTGTGCTGTGAAGCATGTAAAACTCTAGCCTCAGTGAATTGGAGGGAGTTAGTACTGTTCTTAGTACTTAGCAGTTTATACTGTTTTAAATCAATCTGTGTTTTAAGATCTCAAACCTATTTATTTGCACATCTGCTCTAAATAAACATCTTTTGGGCCAACCGCTCAGTTTTTGTGCACCTCCTTGTGACTGCCCGGGTCGTTATCACAATATCAAAATTTCATTTATTATCAGTACTATGCATAACTAAGAACTTCATTTGAACAACTTTAAAGATGATTTCTCAATATTTAGATTTTTTTGCACCCTCAGATTCCAGATTTTCAAATATTGTCCGATCATAACAAACCATACATCAATGGAAAGATTATTTATTCAGCTTTCAGATGATGCCTAAATCTCAATATCGAAAAATTGACACTTAAGACTGGTTTTGTGGTCCAGGGTCACAAATGCACTTAGAAATTGATTACAGATGTAATTACATATAGGTATTTTTTTAAATATAAGTAAAATGTAAAAACATGTACAGTATGTACACAACTATATCAATTGATTAATTAAAAAGGTAAGTGCATAGTTGTTAAGGCCACCTAATATGAATATGTTACAGCTTATCATTTTGTAGAAAGTGTGATACTTTTTAACAGATGTTACAATTAAAATCTTAATGACCCCAAACCTGTGAACAGCACTGTGTGCATCAAGGAGAGAGAGAGGTCTCCGCTCAGCTCTTTCAATGGAGAACATCAGTTTGACCTCTACTGTTGAACATGATCTATCACATTCATGAGATTTAACATCCATTCTCTTCAATCATATTCTCTGTTGAATCAACCCGTTTACATTCTGACAGATCTGACCATTTACTATAGGGATTTACCATTAGTCAGTAATTTAGGCACCTTTGGCTGTTGTTTATTTAGTCCATTTTATTTATTGTCCATTTAGTTGGCTGTCGTGCTGATTTGAGCGGGTTGATCTACAGTGAGAGCATTAGTTGTGGCCCATCTTTAATCTCCCTCCAGAGCTTATCCTGACTCTAGATGAGCCCTGATCTGTCCCTAAGAGTGTCACATCACCAGGGATCTGTGGTCTGTAGAGTACAACCAACATCAGTCTCTGTAGCCCTAGAAAAGCTGAATACATTGACAGAAGTATTTCAAGAGAGTGCAATGATTTAATTGCTCTCATATGATTTTTCATTACTGGAGGAAATGGGGGTCAAGCAGAAGGTGAAGGATTGGTATTCATTTTCCAGAAGCTGCAGAGAGAGTCTCTAATCACTTTTTTCAGACCCTCCAAGCGACAGTATACACAATTATTTTTTGACTCCACTTGACCAGTTTTTAAAAAGACAATCAACGAGTCTCTGAGTAAAATCATTAGCATTTTGCATGTTTTTGAACCGGTTTGAGGCGATATAAAGACCATTTTATCATAACAGGGAATTAAATCTTCAAGAACTTGACCTATTACTATAAAAAAGAAAATCTAGTTTGTTCAAATCGTTCTCCAATACTAAGAGGGGTCATGATTAATATTCTGATAATGTTTGTTCCTTTTCGGTTCTTGAAAAATAGATCAAAAGAATGAAAGTGGTTGACAAGGATATGAAACATTAATTCCATCGCTGTGACAGAAGATGTATCTGGTATGTCCCCTGACAAAGCTTCCCTTGACTTAGGCTTTTAATATCTGTATTTCTGACATACCTGCAGCTCTCAGGGCAAACTCCACAGCCACCTCACAAGCGTCCTGCTCCGTGACCTGGTCAACGATGCCCAGCTTCAGAGCCTCCTGTGCGGAGATGTGCCGCCCTGCAATATCACACAATAATCTGAGAGAATGTGGGTGCTTTACTTACTCTAACCCTAACCCTAACCTGCTTAATATATGATGATAATAGGTGAGAAAAATCCCATCATAAACATAAAACAACTGAAATCTGATCGGTCATTTGTTAAAGGATTAGTTCGCTCAGAAAGGAAAATAAATGACTCATGCTCACAGCGTTTCAATCTTGTTACTTGAAGAAAACAAATACAATTTTCAAAAAGACTGTTTATGCATGCTCAAAAAATATAATTTTTTAAATATGTGGTCAAAATTTGAAATGTTGTACAGAAAAACATCAGAACATGTTTGGAATATAACTATTGCTGTAAGCCGAAGGCAAATCAATCAAAAACAGCATGCAATGCTGACACCTAGTGGGAAAGTTTTATTAATTACTGAAAAAAATGTAGTTATCTTGTGCATTAATTTTTTATCATAATGTACCTTATGGAATTAGATTTAGCACTTGCCAATTTGAAAAACGATTTAATTAATTATGCAATCTCTTTTGAATTAGCAAGCAACGGCAGTTATAAATAAATAATTGGGGACTGGATCAGTTTTTCTAACGCTCTCCACATGACATGACTGTTATGTTGTTGATGGAGGGCTGCAGAGAGCGCATGTGTTTGGGCTGGAATCGGTCGGGGGGGGGATTGTGTGTGTGCTAGGCTAAGTGTATGATTTACCAGTGGTGATCAGTTCTAGGGCAGCAGGAATACCAATGAGCCTGGGAAGACGCTGAGTTCCCCCTGCAGCTGGAAGGAGGCCCAAAGTCACCTCTGGAAGTCCAAGACGAGCCTGGGACACGTAATACAAACTCAAAACAACAACCTTTCCCTTCTCTGATAAACTTCAAATATTGATATCAAAGTTCAACCGATTGACTAGGAGACACTAGACAGCGTTGCACAATATTGAAGCTAGTTCAGTATGCATGTGCACAAGATTAAACAGCAGTACAGAATGGTTTACCTTAAAGTGTGCAATACGATAGTGACAGACTAGGGCTAACTCAAAGCCCCCACCTAGAGCCACCCCCTCTATAGCAGCAACCACAGGTTTCTCTCCTGCCTCTATGGCATCCAACACGGGTACCAGTGGAGGTCCTGTTAAAGGTCCAGCAAACTCACGGATGTCTGCACCTGCAGGAGAACACAGCATCAGTAGATATTAGAAGACGGTCTTCTTAAGGCTTGAATACACTGCGAGACGGATATTTCTGCATGAGTTTGTTGGAACAAGTTTAAAGCGTGGTTGCGTGTGATCCTCAGTTGTTTTTCTCTGCAACTATTTACAAGTTTTTTAAAGTCTGTTCAGATTTAAAAGTCATATCTTTACATAAATCAGCCAGACGAAGCATTTCCCTGAAAGATTTCATTATAGTCTTCAACCTAAAAAAAAAAGCTTATGGTGGATGTTTATCGTTAATATTCTAACCTCCACAAAACCTTCCATTGTCTCCGTAGATGACCACTGCCGTGACCTTTGGGTCATTCAGGGCACGCTCCATGCTGTTTGCAATGGCATGACGCACTGCAGAACTAAGCAGAAAACAGATGTTATTGTTCATTAACTTTTAGAACAATGCACTAGACAAGATCATGTGTATAAAATATTAGCATTTATAACAAGTTTAATACTAAAGTAGTGCATTAGAAAACATAATAATATAGAAAATGCAAGATTGTATGCATTACTGTAGTTTTTAACAAACACAGAAGGATAATATTATTCTGTTTTAGTATCAAGCAGGTCTTCACTCACCTTAAGGCGTTGACTGGTGGGTTGGTAAGAGTGATCAGAGCAACAGATCGTTTAACAAGTTCATATCGGGCCATTGTGTTGCGTTTGAACGGTGTTGTTGAGAGTTGAAGGAACTACAGGACTTTGGACCACCAGCAAACTCGTGCGTCAGTTATCACACGTCACACGTCCTACGTGTCTTCCATGACTTTCACTAAGAGTATAAAACATTGCTTTGACAAAAAAGCTCAAGTTATTTAAGTAACATCTGGTTACCTCAGCGCTTCCATTCCCGGAAGCGAAGCTCATGAATATTAATGAAGTAAATATAAGTTCTACCCAGTAGTCTGTTTATCCGATTTGGCGAAAGACAATTGTAATTAACAATTTTTGGATTTTTGTTTTGTTTTAAAGAGCACACTAAATATAATTTTGAGTGGAATTGTTTATTTCTAATGTATTTTACCTTTTCGTTTTATTAACGACTTTAAACAATACTGTAGTAGGCTTTTAGATAATGGAATATTGTTAATAGTTCAATATATCATTTGAATTTTCCTGATTCTGTTTTATTATACTCCAAATGTTGATAATTGTTCTGTTTGGAAAACGGTCAAATCAACGTGTCTAGCTTATGAATATGAAATAGATCACGTGGTCACAATCCTACCAATCAGCGGCTTTGAACGGCAGCACACATTAATTCATATGAACACACTTACGTAGGTTTCGTAATTTGCGGAAGTGTTTCTGCGCCCTCTCTACGTCAGTTACTCCGTCATGCGTTCGCTCGTTGGTCTGATCGCTGTGATATTGACGGCTACTTTTTACCTTTATTTACTGTCCTCTTACCTCCCCCCTGTACCTCGGCTGCCTAAGCAAGAGCACAAAGGAGAGACGAGAAAAGCTGACGATGAGGAGGACAACCCGAGTAAAATGGAGACTTCAGCCTCCAGGTGTGTGCTTCTCTTACATGTCTGATAATAATAACCGCCGTCTGTCTTTCGCTATATGCAGCTCTCACGGCGGATTTTTCAGTCTTGTACAAAATATTTTGAGGATGTTTGTGTGAAGCATTTCCGAAATAGATGCTCTCTATCTCGTCCTTGTCTCCAGCTGTCATTTGTCCTTTAGCAGTGAAATTAGATCTGTTGTTTACATATGTTTATTCTTGAACATCCCTAACGTTACCTACTATTCATATTAGAGACGCTCGGTCTTTTACATGATATACATTTGAATATGTTTTTCTGATCTCTGATGAGTTGGTTTAATAGGTTTAAACCTGGTAAAAGAGTGATTCTTGAACTATCACATAGTGTCCTTGAACTAGATGCATAATCACAAGAGATACTGTGCAAGTTTACCAGTGTCCACCCTGTCACGTGACTTGATTCTGTCCCAGGCTGAAGTTCCCATCAGACCTGGACGAGCTGAAAGAGATGGCAGAGCTGTTGCAGGTTTATAAGACGGAGCACACAGGGTATGTGTTGGTACTCTTCTGCAGTGCCTACCTCTACAAGCAGACTTTTGCTATACCCGGCTCCTCTTTCTTAGTGAGTATATAAGCAGTGCACTTCAATGCTGCTTGAAACAGTGGTTCAACTATTTATTTCTTCTTCAAATTGTGACCTTTTCCTCGTGTAGGTTCACAAATGTGCATGCAAGGTATCAACAATGAAAAGGCTGTACAAATGTGGATGTCTATGATCATTTTGACCCTCAATGGTTTCAATGCGATTCACCAAAATCAACACTTGTGAAACACTATTGTTTCTTGGCTGTTGCAGAAGTGTGATAAATCTATGGAGTGAAAACATGATCAAATCCTCCCTCAAATGCACGCGAGAGATCCACACGCAATCCAAGCAAAGGCAAGTGCATTATTGTTTCTTTGCTCACAGAATGATCCTCAAATACTGTTGTACCCCTTATTTCATGCACAACACATTGTGAGTCTGAATGAAGTATTTGTGGATTTTTTGAGACCGTCATTAACTCACAAATGAGCACAAGCCTATCTGTACACTTTACCTATGGAGTGACCGTCTCAAAATCACCTATTTATAGACATTCTTAAGGCAGAATACTAATTCAAAGGACTCGCGATGTGTTGTGCATGAAATAATTATTTGTATATTAGTATTTGAGGATCATTCTGTGAGCACAGAAACAATAATGCGCTTGCCTTTGCTTGGATTGTGTGTGGATCTCTCGCGTGCATTTGATGTTTTCACTCCATAGAAATCCCATTTCCCCTTACAAGGGTTTGAGATCCAGACATAACATAAAAGGAAGAGGCGGTTTACTAATACATCTCTTCCATAAACACTAGCACTCTCTATTCAATTTCTATTCTATCTGCATTCATCTTGTTATAAAAAGCACTAACATATTGTTGCTCTTTTGTTGGTTTCATTGTCCTCATTCGTAAGTCACTTTAGATAAAAGCTGAATTATTAAATGTAAATGTACACAAAGTTAGATACTATTTATACTTGGTTGTATTTATTTGCACATCCGTGTGCAAACTGGCACTATATTTTTTTTATATTTGATCAATGATTTATACAAAAATACATGGATCAAATAGACCCCGTACACAAAGGGAGGAACTGTTCATAAATTATCACATATATATATTAATTTATAATAAGCTGCTCTAGAGGTTTATGTATTTCGTAGTGTTGGTAAATGGTGTATTAGCAGGAGCATCATGTACACCATGCACCTATATTTACTCTGCTCTCACACCCCCCCCAGAACATCTTGGCCGGGGCCTTGTTTGGGACGTGCTATGGTCTTCTCCTCGCCTGTGTCCTCACCACGGTGGGCGCCACTCTCTGTTTCCTCCTGTCCCAGGCGTTCGGCAAACACCACATCGTGAGACTCTTCCCTGACAAGGTGGCCATGCTCCAAAAGAAGGTACATCAAGTTTAGTGATCGACCGATATTGATTTTTATAACCGATTATTTGTACGTTTATGTACCCGATATTTATTAACTGTTATAAAGTAAATAAATAACAGAGTGAAGTCCATTCTTGACTTTGGTTTTTCCTTCTTTCAGTCGTCTTAACAACAACAAACAACTGTTGAAAATTAACATTTTCATGTCAAATTTAATCTTAAAATGACAACAATAAAAACATTGTATTTATAAAAAGCATCATCAACAACACTGATATTAACAATAAGCAAAATAATGTCTAATGTTTTCAAATGGAGAAAATAAAGGACAGAAGTCATATAAATTCATTTTAAACTACAGTTTTAGGTTTATAATCTGTTTAATAGACTAAAGAGTGAAGAATAATTCACTGAATAATATTCTCTGGAATATTGAAATAAGCTATAACAAACAAAACATCGTATTTTATTGCATTTCTTAACTGTTTTATCAGAATTATTAAAATGTTTTTGTCTAAATTATGAAAACTGCTGACAGCGGTTTATCTATTTACACAGAACTATACTCAAACTGATCGCTTGCGGAGATAATAAATCATTAATTTAGATAGAGATGTATTTATTTAGATGTTTATTGGCGAAATAATGGTTCTATAGTAAATATTAATATAATTTAGTGTGTTTTAAACGAGTGAATCGTGTACAAATTTACATGCGGTGTGTGTGTGTGTGTGTGTGTGTGTGTCCACTGCTCCAGGTGTGTGTGTGTCCACTGCTCCAGGTGTGTGTGTGTGTGTGTGTGTCCACTGCTCCAGGTGTGTGTCTCTCTGTGTGTGTGTCCACTGCTCCAGGTGTGTGTGTGTGTGTGTGTGTCCCACTGCTCCAGGTGTGTGTGTGTGTGTGTGTGTGTGTGTGTGCCCACTGCTCCAGGTGTGTGTGTGTGTGTGTGTGTGTGTGTGTGTGTGCACTTGGATGGGTCAAATACAGAGAACACATTTCACTGCTGGTTATAATTCTGTAATTGTGTATGTGAAGAAATAAAAAATATATATATATATATATATCGGTTTTGAAAACGATATCCAATAATGGTAAAATGCTTAAATATCGGGAAAAATATCGGTAAACCGATATATCAGTCGATCTCTAATCAAGTTAAAATGTCTGGAAGTGCAACACAAAAAGTATCATTGCTTGATTTTGTTCATAGCTTGACTAATTGTAACTTTTTGCCCAGGTTGAAGAAAACAGAGGCAGCTTGTTCTTTTTCCTGCTGTTCCTGAGATTCTTTCCCATGAGTCCAAACTGGTTCTTAAACATGACCTCCCCGATACTGAATATTCCCATCACTCTCTTCTTCATGGCTGTCTTCATTGGTAAACACAGTAGAGGATATTTCAGAACGGTTCTCTTAATATTTGTAGCAGTCATTTGAAGCATCTTGTTTTTTCTTCCAGGCCTGATGCCATATAACTTCATCTGCGTCCAGACGGGATCAATGCTGTCTCGTATCTCCTCTCTGGACGACTTGTTCTCCTGGAGTGTGCTGTTGAAACTGCTTCTTATTGCCTGTGTTGCTCTGCTGCCTGGAGCCCTGATCCGTAAATACAGCACTCGACATCTCCGTCTGGAAACAAATGGACTCGGTCAGGACAAGAAGAACAGATAAGGGACCGTGGGGTCAGTCATTCGGTCCCCCGCGGCTGCTTGTGGGTGGAGAACATGACTTTTAAGAGCTCTAAAATCATTTTTCAGGCCTCACATTTTTAAAAATGAAAATGTAATTTTGACATATTCTGTACTCGGTCTTTACTGCCATGGGTTGTGATTTAAGTGAGAAAAAGGGACTTTTGCTGCACTTTTTAATTGTTCTGAAAGCTCTGTATTTATATATAATGTTGGTGGTCTTGAATTCTGAATCCTGCCTTTATCTACAAATCACAGATTTATGAAATCGGTTTTCACTTACTATACATGCTGTACATTTATCCCGGTGCACATTAGCTGTTCGTAACAGGCTTTTGTGGTTTAAAAGATGTGGAATATAGACATTTGTGGTATTAAATATCATTCTTCTGTATTTACAGACTGTAATAACATGGATATTGTGGCTTACTCTATGATCAGCCTTAAAAGTGACCTACCTCACTGAAGTGAAATATATTTATATATTACTTTCTTGGAGTATTTGTAAATATTACCACGGAACATCGAGCTGTATATATTGATTATGTTTCTTTATGGAGAGGGAGGCAGTACGTGAAGTCCTGCCTGGTCACACATCAAACTTAATAATGTTCAAATGGTGAATTAAAGCAAACCCTTTTCTGTGTATCAGTGGCATTAGCAATGCTGAGAGCAGATGCAGTGTTTTTATTCACTGAAGACCCACATCACGTGAGTAAAGCTGTTTACGGTGTGATCAATCATCTGATAATATACTTGAGCTTCTTTCGGATCGTTTTATCACGTCTGCATGCTGTTCATTTCAAGCCAGTGTTCATACGCACAGTTGATGAATGTTATGAATGAGGTTTTTTAATTAAAGTGAAAAAGCCATCACATTATGATTAGTGCATGTGTCTGACCGGGGAACAATGTCCTGCGTTTAGCAGAGAATATAACACAAACCAGCTCTGGATATTACCAGGGCTATGTCAAAATCGCTCCCTATACCCTTGCTAGGGCTGCAGTTTTAATTAAAAAAATTAATTGTGATTTTTCTGATCATTTTAACTTAAATAAATTGTGTTTGTTTGTAGAGATGACGTTTTGATAATGTATCAGTATGGAAAAAATATAATAACAGTAGTAATAATAATTCTTACTTAAAAATAATAAAGAATGTATTTTAAGTAATACTGCTTATTACTAGAAAATGTAATATTTTGTTTGTTTTAGATTTTAACTGTAAAATTATAATACTAATGTTCATGGTGATAATATCAATATTATTGCGATTGATTTAGGTTTTGATTAATCGTGCAGCTCTATATAGTGCGCTATTCAAGGGAACAGACAATTGTAGTGGTGTCCGGAAACAGTGCACATTGAGTGCACTTATTCAATCCCATAATGCACCTCCATAACGAGTGTAGTACTGATGTACACACAACAGCAAGCTGCTAAAGAATACCTTCACACCGTGCTCAAATGCATTTCCACGTCTCATCTCGGTGCATTCAGTGCTCATATTAGTGGAGTAATGTAGGGAATAGTGAATGAGGCCGCGGGAGTCAGCGCAGACACATCGTAGTGTTCCAAAAGACCTTGATTAGTTGGTTCAAGTGTGTTAATTAAGGACTTAAAGGGACAGTTCACCTAAAAATGGAAGTTCTGTCATCATTTACTCAGCCTCAAGTATGTTCAGACCTGTATGAATGTGTTTGTTCTGCTGAACACAAAGGAAGATATTCTGAAGAAAGTTTGTAATCAGGCTGTTTTGGGCACCATTGACTTCCACAGTAGAAGAAAATACTATGATCCAGAACTGCTCCGTCTCCCACATTCTTCAGAATATCTTCCTTTGTGTTCAGCAGAACAAACACATTCATACAGGTCTGGAAATACTTGAGAGTGGGTAAATGATGACAGTATTTTGGGTGAACTGTCCCTTTAAGGAGCTAAAATCCACAGTACAGTTGTCCTTGAGAGGAAGGATGAACAAGATGAACTTCAGACATGAGATTTCTATAAAGAATTTTTATTGCTCAAATCCATGTTGATCAGCAGTACAGTTCACCTACATATCAAAACAACATGGTTGTTAGCAAAAAAAAACAAGTTCAGCTCTCAGTCCCCCCACACTACCCACAATCCAGCGGAGAGGACAGTGCAGCGAGCCCCGTCTCCGTTTCACATCGCTGGAAATGAACTACCGTGAGAAGCGAGAGAGCTGCGTAGGAATGGATCTGCCGTGGTAAAGGTGCAAAGAAGTTTTCACAGCCTATGATTTGCATTGATTTCTCATGCATCGCTCTGATTCCCTGTTCTCATCCCGAGTTAAACATGACTAGGGAGCTATAGCTGTGCCTGTGGTCTATTCTAATATCAAAAAACAAACATAGAACAGCACCTACCTTAAGTCTCCGTTCACTCTAAAAGCTTTCGGGCCCAAAGAAGACCACGATGAGATTTCATGCCAACACTACAAACAACAGCTATCCTAAACTGACCTGACTCGTTCTATGACTCCTGACCTAAAGTTAATGCAAAGACCTCAATTCTTCCTAGCGTTACGTTACAGGATATCCTAATGGATGGCGAGACAGCTTAATTACCAGAGACTATAACAGTGTGGTGTTAGTTAATGCACGTATCGACTAATGCTTCCGTAAAGTTAAATACTGATGCACGACTGACGAAGCCTCGAAATACAAACTCTTAAGAAAAGTTAAGAACCACTGTAGAACATTAGATAGGTGTCTATCGACAGCGTGGAGCGTGTTACAGTTAAAAGTGATCTGAGTTATCATACTGCTACACAACCTGAACTCCATCAATGAGCAAACACCTGAGATTAAGCAGAAAGTCTATCGTTCAGGGGAAATAACGGCCTCGACTAGCTACAACCTTCACAGAGTCAAGAACCATGAGAATCGTACTCAGCTTCTCGAGTGAAAAATCCAGAAACGGACCTAATCTAGCAGAAGCCTTTAACCTTTACTAATAGAAACACCTTCAGCACCTGCTATCTTTGCTACTCTTTGCAGATAAGTGTGGACGAGTTGCTTCAGTAGGTAAAAAACGATTTACACAGGTCTACAGTAACACGTTCGAGAGCGGGTCAGCTTGCAGTCAGTCCGCAGACAAACCGTGTGTATTACTGTATGAAAGCACACCAGCCATCGCACGTACACACACCTGCACCTAACATGACCTTCTACTGCCTTCCGTCTTGATCTGACATACGCCTTGCAACCGCAGCAATTTGGGATTTTTGTGTGATTACGATAAACACTTTTACCAAACATTTACTCAAGAAAAAAGAGTGTTTTATTACCTTTTGTATTTTTTTTTATCAACCTGGTTTTGTTTTGTGAAAGGCCTTAATAAAAAAAAAACTTGATCTGACTGTAATTCCTGAATTTGGATGCATTTTTATCAAATGTAAAGGCTTACGCTTCAGACAGCACAGTTGCTCCTGGAAAATACTTCAATTTAAGCCATTCTTCTTGACGTTCAGTCATTTGTCTCTGATCCAGACATCAGTCTGAGCACTCAGAAGCCCTTTCAGGTTTCATACCCCTCAGTTACACATTCTGTCATTTATTTTACAGTTTTGAAACTTTAAGATCCATTCTTCTTTGTCAGATGGACCCGAAGACTTCAGAACAGATCTTTTTCATTATTATTATTAAAACGAAAATGTTCAAAACTTTCAGTTTACAAAATGTGGGGAGAAAAAAGGGAACTTAAAGATTGGTACCCTGACGCTGAGGTAGATCACAATACTGACGAGCGCACCGATCACATTCGGATCAAAGTGCTGCGGTGATTTATTACTGTTCTTATGTTAGTGTATTACCAATATTCATAGTCTACTTCCAAGAAAATACACACTTCAGAATAACATGGCAGTGTTCCACCAAAAAAGACTGTTGTTTCTTATTAACAGCTCTCATCACAAAGTAGGAAAAAAATAGATTCATAAATATTTCTCTCTTTATATATATATATCTATATACACATCTGGAAGATGAGGCTTAGCTCTCGTTGGGCGAGGGAGCTGTCTGTGATGACACTGACCGGTGATGTTTAAGGCCACGAGCTTCCATGGTCAAAAAGAAGAAAAACCAAATAAAGCATATCATACTGCAACAGTCAATCAGTTTCCCAAAAACAGCCGAGTATTGGTAAAAAACTCAACAAAACAATAGCAATCTCGCCGACCAACCAGCTTTCTGAACATGACAGGGTGGTGCTCTTTCTAAAAGGCTGCTTATTGTACATTCACAGCTGTCATGGCGTTTAGAAAGCTCCCTGACAAAGAGATTTAAAGCCAAACGCGGTCGTGTGTGTACCACAGGTCATAAGGTCCCACATCACCGCCTTTGTGTTTGCTTTCAGCATAGATTAAGGCAGAGTTCTTGGTGCACTTTCGATTTCGTTCTGCCCGAGCCAGTAAAGGTGCGCTGTCTTTCAGACGCTGGTGCTTGCTTTATATTCCTTTCATACCCCAAAAGCAAACAAGGGGTGTTAACTCCTAAGCCACATCTACCACATACCTACTCCGTCTCGTAATAACTGATTGCGGTGGCGATGAAATGACTAAATGCAGAGGCTGCAAAAACACCGGCGTGAAAATAAAAAGGGAGTATAAGAGCTGGACAGAAATAAGAACAACTACAAATGATAAAAGATAAAAGATATGCACAGAAAGAAATGTTTTAACGGCATCCGTTGGCAAGCACAGACTAAGTAACAAGGATCTCGTAATGCAGGCTAAGATATGAACAAACGTTCTGTCATTTACATTTCCCATCTTTCTTGTCCCATCGTCAAGAAATCTGAAAAACATAATGTTATATGCGTACGCGACCGCATATGTGCACTACACGCCTGATGGCTTGTGCAAAACAAGAAGGATATTTGTTCTAGTGTACTGGTGAGAATATGGCTGAGAATCACTCAAATCATAATCGGAGCATCAAACAATAACAAAAAGATAATAATAATCGGTCGCCAAGTGCACACCCACACTGTACCTACCCGAGAAAACAGCAACACAACAATGCAAAATGCATCAGCGTACACGTGTTAATGGAGTTTCTTATCTGTGTTAACCCTAGATTAAGCCTAAATTAAGAATTGTTACGTGGGGATGCTTCTCGTCCTGATAACAGACTCTTCTCAAGCTCAGGGTGTGTTTGAACACTTCCTTCCCCCCTCCCTCCCCAAGCTGGCAGTGCACTCAGAGCCCTTCTGTCTCTGGCTCCTTCATCTCCCGCAGAATGAAGTTCTTTGGTTTTGATCCCACGGCTGATGGTCTGCCCGGGCCGGTCCCCTTCGCCCGGTCTGGTTCCAGTTGGGAGGGCTACATTCATTGGCAGGTGCCCACTGGCGCTGCCCTGATGGTCACTTGGAGCGGTGTGTCACGGGCGTGCCTTGCTGGTGCTTCTGCTCCTGTTGTTTCACCTGCTGGATGATCTCCCTGATTTTCCTCTGTGCAGTCTGTGGGAGCAGAGGAGAGTATGTTTATCTTCAGCTTCGATTTAATAAGAGATGAGGTGGCGTTATAAGATTTCGTGTTATGTCACTGACCAGTCTGAGGTGATTTATTTACTGCATTTGCCTTTACATGGTCAAGGAATAAAGTTAAGAAACATACACTACCATGCAAAACTCTGGGCTTGGTAAAATAGTTTTGAAAGAAGTCTTTTATGCTCACCAAGGCTGCAATACAATACAATGTTTATTTATATAGCTCATTTAAAACTACCGAAGTCGACCACAGTGCTGTATGCAAAATGAGTTATAAACAATAAAACACAAACTGTAAAATGGATGCGATTCACTAAAATAAAGAATCATTGCACAGCAAGTCAAAAATATGAAATGCCAAGGAGATACGTTTTAATAGTAGACTTAAGAACAGATAATGTTGAGGCAGTTCTGATATGAATTTGGAGACTATTCCACAACTTAAGATCAACAACAGAAAAAGCACGATCAGCTGTTTTTGAGACGTGGCCGGGGAATGGGCACGTCTCAATAAACCAGAATCAGCAGATCGGAGTACATGTTGTAACAGATCCGATCGGTGCTGTGGAGCCAGATTAGAGAGAGATTTATAGACAAACAGTAGAATTTTAAAATCAATTCTATATTTGACTGGCAGCCAATGCAATGAAATCAGACCAGGTGTGTTTAATCAATATAGTTGTGTCATGACACCTCTTGGAGGGATTGTGTACATGACAACGTTAATGTATTTGTAAGAAATACTGCTGCTGCAAAGATAACACACATTAAATCACCCCCATATAGCATACATGATCACCTCGTAGCAGACCTATACAGGTGGAGCTGGGTTTATGGATTCTATTACTGTATTAATAACAGTAATATTATTACAATATAAACGAACTACAATATATGTTCAGTCTGCAGCTTAATGTTTTTGTGACAAACATAATACATGTGTTTTTTTCAGGAATAGAAACTTCAAATAAACAGCATTTACTTAAAATAGAAAGTTGTGTAACTCTCTTTCGACGCTGGGGTCCAATCAGACTCATACAAGCACAAGCAGCACATATCCAGGTGCTCATTGCTCTGTAAGCCCGTCACTCTCACATGATGCCCTGTGGTCTGAGTTACCACCGCCAAATATTTCCCAGAAACATAATTCCTGACTGGAACAGGTCACCTTGATTTGGATCAACCTGTCCTCTTCAAAGCCTTAGACTGTAACAGTTATACAACCCAAACTTTAGTCATAATAAAGTTTTCCTTAAAAATAGCTTTCAGTGTTTTAGTGACTTCACTGACCAAATTACCAGAGTACATTTCCCGATTAACAAACACAACATTTCCATCATTTGCTCTGGTGGCATGTATTAGCTCTCTCAGGAACTCTTTCCACCACATTAACAATGTTCCCATTCTTTAAACACCAACATTTCATTATTCTTAAAGCTATTATGGATTCTGAGAATAACTTTTGCAAACACTTAACCGTTTATAATGGTGCATAATGAAAGGAAAATAAGAAAATATAATTGGATGCGCTACACATCATGTTGTTTGAAAAGATTAAACAGATAGTTTATTGTCATACATAGCTGTCAATGTTGGAATGAAATGTGCAAAGCAAAAACAAAGAAACAAACAAACAAAACAGCCAATCAGAACATATTTGATGATTAAAAAGTTAAAGCAAGCATTACATACTGACAAAAGAATGTATAGCCTGAATGCACTTTAAGTCGCTTTGGATAAAAGCGTCTGCTAAATGCATAAATGTAAATGTAAAATGTAAATGTACTTCTGTAGCCTGGGCTCAATGCTACAGAATTAAAGACCAAACAGCTGACTTCATATCTCCTTATGCAGTGAGCTGGACAAAACATCCTCATAACAGAAGAACATGCACTTATTTGCTGCTGGTTAGGACACAACGCATCATGACTGATCTCTGTAGTAGTTACTGAGCTGGAAATTACAGCTCTTATAAACATGAAATGTGAAAACAAACATAATTTACCTGGTTGGCAAAAAATGCCCACTAATTTTGACAAAGACCTCGTCGTTCTCGTCTGGGGTTTGGTCCCGTGGCACTATGACCTCTGCACTGGTTAGGTTCTGCAGCTCGTTAACCTGAAAGAGGTTCGGAGAAACAAGCTAATGACACCACTTTCCAACAGTGCACCTAACAACGTCAGCTGGGTCAAAATGTGCGAACGCTGGGGTTCAATCAGACTCATTACAAGCACAAGCAGCACATATCCAGGTCATCATTGCCGGTCTACTCTACACATGATGCCCTGTGGTCTGAGTTACCACGAATAGAGCCAAATATTTCCCAGAAACATAATAATCCTGACTGGAACAGGTCACCTTGATTTGGATCAGCCTGTCCTCTTCAAAGCCTTAGACTAAAAAGTAACAGTTATACAACATAATAACCAAACTTTAGTCATAATAAAGTTTTTCCCTTAAAAATAGCTTTCAGTGTTTTTAGTGACTTCACTGACCAAATTACCAGAGTACATTTAAACGATTAACAAACACAACATTTCCATCATTTGCTCTGGTGGCATGTATTAGCTCTCTCAGGAACTCTTTCCACCACATTAACAATGTTCCCATTCTTTAAACACCAACATTTCATTATTCTTTGGAAAGCTATTATGGATTCTGAGAATAACTTTTGCAAACACTTAACCGTTTATAATGGTGCATAATGAAAGGAAAATAAGAAAATAGCTGAGATTGGATGCGCTACACATCATCCCGTTGTTTGAAAAGATGTAAACAGATAGTTTATTGTCAATTATTATAAAATGTCTGGCATTAGAAGCCGAATCATCTTTGAATAGACCGTCTTACATTACTCAAGCACAGGGTAAATATGTTTTCCAGACCCCACAGAACACTTTATGTAATTGTTCATCCATTGTTTTTTACTAAACGCCACACTGAGGCCTTATATCCGCTGTGTTCGCCCGTCCTGTCATTAGAGAAAGCACTACTATGAAGCAGTCCTACCATGTTGAATGCTCTGTTTCACCATATTCTCACCGTTTTACCACCTTTCCCGATGACCCTCCCAGCGGCTGAAGAGGGCACTTTTATATGTGTCTCCAGCTTCACTTCTTCTTTTGCAGAGAAGAAATTCTCTTCTTTCAGTTTCCCGAATATCCTTCCCTGGGCCTGAAATACAAACGCAAAAGACAGTGTCCATTCTACAGGGTTACAAGAGAGCTATAAGCTAAACAATATATCTGTAATAATCATGTATGATAGTGGGATTTTAGGTTTGTATTGTATTACCTTGAACTGAGCTTCTGGTGGGCCAGTGATGATGACCATCCTCTGAGTGACTTCAGGACTCTCTGCAGGTGCGATCTGAACATGTATTTACACACATTCATTTTGCATGCCAAGATATGAGTCAACATTATTTTCTGACATCACATGCCACAAACACAGAACAAATCTAGCTTCAAATAATATTCCTTTTATTTCTGGAGTTCATCACACAGCCACCAGAGGGCTCTGTTTCCAAAAACCGATCAATAAGGGGTTAACACTTTCATTTCTCAATGTTTCTTGTGTATTTTGAGCTTGTGGCCATTATTTCAGTTAATTCAGTAAAATACCAGATGCCATTAAACCATATGGCATGCTAAAATACACCACACTGTAAAATTACATACAATTCACATATTGTCAGCATTTATTGACATTTCAATATTACACTCTCTTTGTATACATTAGTTCAGAGATATTAAGAATGACTTTGATTGCTTGAAACAGACACCTAAAATACCCCAAACATTAGTTTAGAGTAGTGTAAATAGAGTACTTTTTTAATAATACTTTTATTAATATGCATTAAATTGATCAAATGTGACAATAAAGACATTTATGTTACAAAATATTTCTGTCAAATAAATGCTGTTTTCTGAACTTTCTATTCATCAGAGAATCATAAAATGAAGTAATGATTGCTGAAAATGTAATTGTGCATCACAATTTTTCTTATCAATTTAAAATAAAAAACATTTATTTCACAATATTACATTTTTTCCTGTATTTTTGATCAAATGAATGCATTCTTGACAAGTGTTAGATTTGAAAAAATATATATATATTGAGTTTTCTCAAAGATGCCGTTTGACATGAAATGAACTGAAGCACATGCTGAACTATGGGTGGTGAACTATCTCACCCTTTCTGTTTACCCAGAAACCCCAGACTGGCTGACTCAACAGAGAGAGGAGGTTACGGTGATTGGCTCGCCCACACTGGGGCCAAATCTGAGCATGATGTGGTTCGATTCAAATCACGGATCTCAGAAAATCAGATGGATTATTGTGCTTCACATAACTAAAACAAAAGGATGTAGCGTTGCTCCAGTAGGCAGGCACTCCTACCTTAATAGAGGCTCCGGCAAATTGTGCAAGTTGTTTAATATGCTGGCCCTTCTTGCCAATAATAGCACCGACAGCCTGAGTTGGAATAAAGAGGTAGACCACCTCCTGTTCAGGAGCCTGCTGAAGAAACATGCAACAGATTACGTCCTCGAATTCAACATGATACTGTAAATCAGGGAGTCCTTCAATCCTGAGCATGTCAGGTAGAGACAGAGGCAATTCAAAGTGCCCCCTCAGATTCATGAGACAAGTGGATTTAGCTTCCAAAAGACAAAGTTTAGCTGATTAATTTCTTCTATATTTAATACAATCAAGTGTGATTAAATCATTCAGTGCGTCTTATCATCATCAGCTGCTATATTCAAACTGCGTGAGGCTGGGCGCTGAGGCAGGCAGCGTTTATACAGTGCTGCATTATAACCAATCACACACGATGCTGTTGAGCTTATGAATGCACCGACCAATCAGAGACGTCCAGATGAGTCATCGATTAAATACTGAGTTTTCTTCACTTGCTCGCTGACTGAATACCTCTTTCTGCTGAATTCTCTCGTCAGAATCAAACAAAGTGCAGATGTGTGTACGAATCTGTAAGATATTAATTTCATAACATAAACAGATTCAGTGATTTGGGAGTTTTTGACAGTGCTTGAACTCCAGACTGACAGTGAAAATGTTCTTTGCTCTCTTTCTGTACAATCAAAGTGTTATGAATAGTAGCTAACTTGCAATGTTTTTATTCACATTAACGTTCAATTCACATAAAATATAAAGTCAGTCGTATTAAAAATGTTATGTCATGACTCATGACACCCATAAACAGATCAACATAATAATCTATAAAGGTGAGAATCAACATTTCATGATAGTTAATGTGTTTGGGAATGTTTCAATAAAAAGGAAAAAATATATAAAACATAAGTGCTGTTATGGACGCTGTGTCACATGAAGACCCCCCCCCCCAAAAAAAATAACATTGTGCTCCCTCAAAAATAATGAGTGCATGACGCCCCTGGGTAGAGACATCCTTCTTAAAAGTGGTTTGGAAAAACGTCGCTGTCTGTTTACTGCATTTAGTTTCCCCAAACCACCCACAAATTAGAGACTGCTCATTCAGCGCAGGCTGGAGGTCAAGCCCTGAAGGCACACACGGGTTTGTACAGAGCCAAAAACAATCAATCACTCAAACCAATGTTGAGGACGCAAACCCTCTTATCTGTTTCTAAAGGACCTGACACCAAACAGTAAACCACAGGACACCGATGACTGCTCTCCTCAGCGTGACGATGCCAGAGAGAGTCACCGCCGTCAGCTCGTGGTGCTCAGAGACAGAGCTTGTTATTTTCTGAATAACTACTAAGTGTCATGAGATGCTCTGGGTTACAGTAAAGCTGATAACTGTGTCCGATTGGCTCATTAACAGATGTTGTCACTCACAGAAAGGGCGGTTTGAATACATATTTTGTGAAATAGAGGGTTTTGTGGACATCATTTTTGTCATAATTGCACAAACAATATATATTAGCATTGTATCAGCCATCCCACTCTATTGATATGAATTTATGAAGTAAAATAAGATATGTGACCCTGGAGCACAAAAGCAGTGTTGAGTCGCTGGGGTATATTTGTATCAATAGCCAAAAATACATTGTATGGGGCAAAATTATAGATTTTTATTTTATGCCAAAAATCATTAGGATATTAAGATCATGTTCCATGAAGATATTTAGTACATTTCCTACCGTAAATATATCAAAACATAATTTTTGATTAGTAATATGCATTGCTGAAAACTTCATTTGAACTTCATTTCAATATTTAGATTTTTTGAACCCTCAGATTCTATATTTTCATAATCATACATCAATGGAAAGAGTATTTATCCAGCTTTCAGATGATGTATAAATCTCAATTTCGAAAACTGACACTTAAGACTGGTTTTGTGCTCCAGGTTCACATATGATAAAGTTGTTTGGCTGGAACACTGTTTCACAGACGAGGTTTAGTCCTAGACTAAAGTGTAAGTCTGAGCTGGTTCAGCTGAAAGAAACTTGCTCGGACTCATCTTACTGACACTGGAACATTTCAAATGCATAAATAATTGTATAAGATTAGTATTTTACATATTTTTTTAAACATACAAAGAAATGTTGAAAAAATGCAATGATACTTTTAAATATGACTAAACCACCAGTAGGCGGCAGCAAATGTCTGTTTTAATGAGCGAGTCATTTATTAATTCATTCAAACGGCTGATTCATTCAGAAACGAGTCAGTTGGCTGTCCTTATGAATCGGCCACTGAATCATTGACTCACTCGATTCATTCAGAAACGAGTCAGTTGGCTGTCCTTATGAATCGGCCACTGAATCATTGACTCACTCGATTCATTCAAAAATGTGGATTAATTCAGTAAAGAAACACCGCTGTGTGTAGCTCGGAGACACAATAGTTCTGCCGTGGCTTTGATCGCAACTATTTTTGGCGGCGAAATTGAGCAAAAACAGTCAGTATTTTGTCTAAAATCGAAGTCCCTTAATTTCAACCTCTTGTTTATTGAAATACTATTGTATAAAATCAGTGTCACATTGATGATCTTAAAACACATCAGTGCATTGTTTTGTCTCCAGACGCACACCTGTAATGTTTGTATTTAAATCTCCTAATTGAACTATGGTCTAATCCTGGCTTGGTCTGTGAAAGCAGGCCTTTGTCCAGCAATCATCTTCCAGAACCAGAACAATCCATATTATTGGGCCGTTTCAGTACTCACTGTGTGCTGGTGAGAGATGGCACTAGCAGGCGGGACACCGTACAGCCCCCCCAGCTGTGATGAGTGACCCTAGAACAAATGAGATGGATCAATATACAAGCGTATTACTTCACAAGAACATTTCACCGGCTCGTTTAGTACCCGTGTGAATAATATTTATTAAGTTCCTCTGTCAGACCTCATAAGTTCACTTTTATTTTGATTAACATCCCTGCTGATTAGACCGGCGTGAACTGTAATGCAGCTCCAGAGGTTAAGTGCTGATCTATTGTGTCAATAAACAATAAAAATTAATAAATAATAAAAATAAATAAAAAAAGACCCACCATTCGTACAGAGAAAGCTGACTGATAGAGACAGAAACATTATTTATACAGATCATATCACACACTATGGTAATTCAAAGTGATTTACGTAAAATACATTAAAATAATCATAACAATAAAAACAAGAATTTAAAAACGTTTCAAATTATTTAAATATATTAAAGGAACAGCTAAATGTGACGTGTGTTTATGTGAACATTGCTCCTTTATTCTTTAAAAAACACAAATAACTATCAAATATCTAAATACTATTTTATATATGTTTATGTTAGGTGCAATTAATCATGATAAACTACAGAACCCTGTATGATTAATTACAATCATTTCTTTAATAGATCGTCAGCCATACTTTAAAATGATCTCTAAAACAGACACTGACACATTTATTAACTGCAACCTTTCTATGTATTTATTTTTGTCTTTATGATATATAAGTGTTGTGTAACTTTTGCTTATATATTAAAATACTGCATTTAAAAACAAAACTGCAACCTATTTAGCTACTTAAGTTTGTAACTCAAAGCATAACTAACTATGTTTTCAAAGGGCATTTCCATACTGTTTATATATATATATAATAGAGAAGCTGGCTAACCAGCTGGTCAGTTACTAGCATTACTAGCTAGCTGGGGAGGATAGATACTAACTTTGATTTTTAGCAACAGTTTCCATGATTAGTATGATTAAAGTCACTAATGTAACTCGAGCTTGATTTACCGTAAGCAAAGTGCAACAATAAAACCTGCTGCAACAATTTACAGTACTTTAGTTCATCCGTGATGTGTGTGTACCATGTGTGTGTACCATGTGTGTGTACGATGTGTGTGTACCATGTGTACGATGTGTATACCATGTGTGTAATGCTGTGTGTGTACCATGTGTGTGTACCATGTGTGTGTACCATGTGTGTACCATGTGTGTGTATACGATGTGTGTACGATGTGTGTGTACGATGTGTGTGTACGATGTGTGTGTACGATGTGTGTGTACCATGTGTGTGTACCATGTGTGTGTACCATGTGTGTGTACCATGTGTGTGTGTACGATGTGTGTGTACCATGTGTGTACGTGTGTGTGTACCATGTGTGTGTGTGTATGTGTGTGTACCATGTGTGTGTACCATGTGTGTATGATATGTGTGTGCACGATGTGTGTACGATGTGTGTAATGCGATGTGTGTATACGATGTGTGTGTACGATGTGTGTGTACCATGTGTGTGTGTACGATGTGTGTGTACGATGTGTGTGTACGATGTGTGTGTACGATGTGTGTGTACCATGTGTGTGTACGATGTGTGTGTACGATGTGTGTGTACGATGTCAGGATAGTGCATTACATTTACATGTCATTCCTCAAACAGAACACAATGTAGCACTTCAAATGTGAATTTAATGATGTAAATGAAATAAACATTGTCTAGTTTTTAAACATACATGTCATTTTTAGTATAAATTATGTAATATGAAACTCAACATATGGGGTATTTCCATGTTCATATTATTAATAATACATGTTTAAAATGCAGCATATAGATATTTGTGTTGTGTTGTGTGTATACACACACTTGATTTCTTTTTTTTATTCAATTTACACAAAAAATGGAGCCAAACACTCATCTAATACTCATAACATTTATGTTTAAATATTAAAAATGTTATCATACACAACATACGGTGTATTTCCATATGGTATGGTATTAATAATAAATGTTTAAAATGCAGCATACAGATATTTGTGTTGTGTGTTTACACACACTTGATTTATTTTTTAATTCAATTTACACAAAACTCTTCAAAATGGAGTCAAACACTCATCTATTACTCATTAATGCTTAAATATTAAAAATGTTATCATACACAACATACGGTGTATTTCCATATGGTATGGTATTAATAATAAATGTTTGCAACTTACAGAATTGTGTTGAATTTATAAGTATTATAACATTTTTATATACTAATTATGTATAGCAACATTATATAAGGCAAATTAATTTCATTTTCCAATTTAATCTTTCAAATCATGACCTTGATATTCTGTGATGCTATTTGGCAAAAAATGTTTATACCGTTTTGACAATTGTTAACTGTTTAAATATTTATAGTGTCTAATTACTTAAGACAGTACTGTATTATACATATCATAAAATAATATACATACATAATATTTACACATATAAAAATTATTTCTAAAAAGTCAACATATGGGGTATTTCCATAGTCACATTATTAATAATGTGATAATAATAATTATGTATAGCAACATTATATAAGGCAAATTAATTTCATTTTCCAATTTAATCTTTCAAATCATGCTTGATATTTTGTGATGCTATTTGGCAAAATTAAAATTTGTTTTGATGTTTAAACCGTTTTGACAATTGTTAACTGTTTAAATATTTAAAGTGTCTAATTACTTAAGACAGTACTGTATTATACATATCATGCAAAATAATATACATACATAATATTTACACATATTAATAATTATTTGATTTTGAATTACAACAGGTGGAATCTTGTTTTCTGGCACTGCTGCATCCTGCAACACCTTCCTGAGGATGAAAGATTGGTTCATTCTGTGTGTACTCACAAGAAAAGGGTTGTAGGCAGTGTGGGGTACGGGTGGGACGCCTCTGGGCCCAGCAGCTGCTGGCAATACTGACAAACCGCTTGAGAAGATGCCCAGTGCGCTCAGGCTTAACCCAGGGATAAGGTTGGTTTGTTGCTGCAAGACATCATGGATTATGAATGCTTACTCCATGCATGACCTCAAGCTATCATGTTCTTCTTGACACTATCATTCGAGGTTAATAAAATACACTGAATTCTCAGCGTCACTGTATTTGTGAGCTCCATGTGTGACCCTGAACCACAAAACCAGCCAATTTATCAACATTGAGATTTATACATCATCTGAAAAAGCTGAATAAACAAGCTTTCCATTGATGTATGGTTTATGATAGGGCAATATTTGGCAACTATTTGAAGATCTGAGGGTGCAAAATAATCTCTATATTGAGAAATCATCTTTATAAAGTTGTTCAAATTAAGTTTTCAGAAATGCATATTACTAATCAAAAATTAAGTTTTAATATATTTACAGTAGAAAATATCTTCATGGAACACGATCTTTAATTATCTTTACTACTTAATGATTTTGGGCATAAAAGAAAAATCTATAATTTTGACTCATACGATGTATTTTTGGCTTTTACCAAAAATATACCCCAGCGACTTAATACTGCTTTTGTGCTCCAGGGTCACTCACATATGTGTTATAACGTCTTGTAATATTGCTACCGTCACGCTAGATGGCTCTATCGACCCGCTGCATCGTGGCAAATGATTTTAGATAAGAAGTTATGCTGTTTAGTCTTGACAGAGAACTTCATATGTCTAATATTTCATGTCCTGTCTGATTCATCTGCTGCGCCTCCTTCACACAAAAGAGAATGAAGGTTACAGGGATCAACTAACAGACGAAACTGTCACAAAAACACTTGATCCAAGCTTGAATAATTAACCATACGCCTGACTAATGCGTGAGTATAAATGAAACCGCATAACTTGATCTGTGCAGTTGATCTGCTAAATAAATGAGTCACTGAAGATGAAGCGAGGCTCTGGATGTAAACGAGAATGATGATGCTATTGTTGCAGTATCGGGCAGTGACGTCATGCATGTAAACGGGGGGGTGTATGGTGCACACGTCTGTGTGAACGGCTGCTGACAGGATCAGTGTGTTCTCCGTATGCACGGCAGGGGACGGACTGACTCAAGGCTGTTTCCTATAAACACAGTCAATAGCTGAGCACGAGCATTTAACTGCCTAGTCTTCTGTTAGACGCCGACTCAAGGGTGATGCACGATAAGCAGCGTTTTATCAGCATCTAAGGTTTGAGTTGTATCACATATTGATTATGACATAAAATCGGTGGCTTCTAGATGGATATCACATGTCCTGTCAAAACCACAACCACTTACGTTAACAGCAGCGATGTCATTCTCATAGGCTTCCCTCAGCTTTCTCATGATCTCCCCTTCAGCCCTACAACAGGCCTCGATGCTCCCCTTCACTATAATGGTTCTCTCTGGGTTATAAAGAGTTAAGTCCTGCAAACTGGGGAAAGAACCCAGAAAGACAAAAAAAATCATTGGTAAGATACAAAATACTTTTGTCAGATCAGAGCAGCGTTACAATTGAGGCTATATTTAATTACGTAAGGCAAGGCAAGTCCTATTAATTATTATATTGTGGATATGATGTGACCAAAATGTTTTTTTGATTTGTGACATCAGCCTGAATGGGTCTGAATCTTTGCTATTATTATTGTTATTGTGCGTATGATGTGATCATACTGCTACTGACTAATATTAAAAGGTGTTTAGATTATTAAATCAGTCTGAATTGGTCAATATCTTCTGTATTATTATTTATATTATGCATATGATGAAATCACAATGGTTTTGACTGACATTAGGATTTTTTGTAATAATTACAGCACTCTAAATGTGTCAATATATGTATTATTATTTTAAAAAGAAATGGGGGGGGTAATTAATTATTACTATAATTATTAATTGTCAATAGCAAGATGGAAAGCAATATGTGACCTAACTTTTTTTTAATGCTTTTTATTAATTTTTAATTGATAATTTACAATAATTTATTATATTATATTACAAGAATATTATTATATGTTATTTATAAAATGCATAGCCTGAATGCACTGTAAGTCGCTTTGGATAAAAGCATCTGCTAAATGCATAAATGTCTGTTCTTGCTGAATGCATAAAGCGAAAACAACCACATTCCCAAAATGTTGGGAGCCCTTTCATTATGGCATGATTTTACTGAAGCGCAGGATAGCAGAGATCTGAGCCACGTCATAGAAAGACAACACTAATTAGCTGCATAGCATCGCTCTTAAACACATTATAGTGCATCTGTGCAGTGATGAACACAGTCACCTGAATATACCTGGAAATGCGTGCGTGGGACTCTGGGTCAAGAGCAAGCTATTTGAATTGTATCGATGAGCTTTGGTAAACGAGGCTGCTTTTAGAGAGACAGCAATGCAATGACGTCAGGAGTGAGTCCTGGTTAGGGCTTAATTGGGTGACTCACTTCCTAAGCTTATTTCTGGGAAATACATAAGACCACCTGTACTCTGATGCTCTGAACCAGATCCCAGCCCATTACAAGATCGCACATGTTCAGATCACGTTTTGATCAAAATCATCACATCAAAACCATATTTCCTCTCAAAACAACTCCATCTAGGGGTGTGCGATATTGAAAAAAATATCGATATTTTTTGGGATTTTTTCCGATAACGATAATTAGACGATATTTTGCAGAGTGTGTTATTGTGCTGATATCTGAATACCGTGCACAGCTGCAGTTTATGATATTCTGATATGAGCTCCGTTCACATCAGTGATACAATTAATATTTTCATTTAAGTTTAAATAGATTTTTACCTTTTAATAAAGCAATTTTCTTCTAAAAGTCTACATCGTTTGAGTCAAATGTTTACATGTAATCAGTTAATTAAGATAATACACATTTAGGCTGTTACTAAACAAATGAAACCAATATCATCAACATTAATCTCTGCAGACGCGGCATCTGAAGGTGTTTAGATGTGTTCACACAGTTTAATGCAGCTCAGAGGCACATCGAGTGCTTTAACCAGTTACAAATGCATCATGTGACGTTTTAAACATAAAACATTGAATACTGATATTTAAATGAAAATAGACTTTAAATGTGAAATTAAATCTGCCAGCAGGTGGCAGCACGTCACTGTTAACAAGTGAGTCGCGACTGAACCGAGTCATTTAAACGATTCATTGATTCATTCAGGAACGAATCACTGTCATGTTGCTCAAAGACAAAACATCGCTGTAGCTGTTTGGAATTATTTTTTGTCGTGAAATGCAGCAAAAACAGGCAAAAAGGTGTCTAAAATGTAAGTCTCTTGATATTAGCTTATTGTTTATTGAACTGATGTATGAAATCAATATCACATTTGTAAACGTGCTTATTCTTTAAGAAAAAACTGCACTCTTCGTGTGATTTTAACTGTATGAAACGTAAATATATACATTTTCTGCCCCATATCTTGAATTTTGCGATCACTCTTAAAGCATTTTAATAAACTGAATCATGCAGTGAAAGAACACGCTCTAAATGTGCGTGTGCACTAATTAACCCCTTCATCACCACGTAGGATAATGTATGCGTTTAACCCCTTCATCACCGCGCAGGCTAATGTATGCGTTTAACCCCTTCATCACCACGCAGGCTAATGTATGCGTTTAACCCCTTCATCACCACGCAGGCTAATGTATGCTTAACCCTTCATCACCGCGCAGGCTAATGTATGCATTTAACCCCTTCATCACCACGCGCGGGATAATGTATGCGTTTAACCCCTTCATCACCGCGCAGGCTAATGTATGCGTTTAACCCCTTCATCACCGCGCAGGCTAATGTATGCGTTTAACCCCTTCATCACCGCGCAGCAGGCTAATGTATGCGTTTAACCCCTTCATCACCACAGGCTAATGTATGCGTTTAACCCCTTCATCACCACGCAGGCTAATGTATGTGTTTAACCCTTCATCACCACGCAGGATAATGTATGCGTTTAACCCTTCATTACCACGCAGGGATAATGTATGCGGCTGATTAACCCCTTCATCACCACGCAGGCTAATGTATGCGTTTAACCCCTTCATCACCACGCAGGCTAATGTATGCGTTTAACCCCTTCATCACCACGCAGGATAATGTATGTGTTTAACCCCTTCATCACCACGCAGGATAATGTATGCGTTTAACCCCTTCATCACCACGCAGGATAATGTATGCGTTTAACCCCTTCATCACCACGCAGGCTAATGTATGCGTGCACTCCGTAACATAGCTGTTTGGTTTTTGCAAAATACTTGATATTGTCAAATTGCACATCGTTAAAACAACAATTATGATATTATCGCAGATGATATATATCGCACACCCCTATCTCCATCGTGAACCAAGAAATCCCGTATGCCTCCATACAGAAGCAGAGGAATATGTTCATCTGAAGTGTGACAAAACATTATAGATTTTGACACAACAGTGAACCTTCCTTGTTTTCACCAGTTGAAAGCCATTGGCTGCAGCAGACACTTACGAGGAGATGGTAATCTTGGTCTCCGTCTCCTCTTCAATCTTCTTCAGGTTCCTGCCCTCCTTCCCGATCAGTCTTCCGACCAGACTGTTGTGGGCCAGGATCTTCAGAGGAATATCCTCAGTTCTGCACAAGCAAGGCCACAAGTTGGCAACCACAGAGATGTATTTAAAGATCTCCCGTGACTCCAGAAGACCCAGACTTACACCTTCGTGTCATCAGCCTCTTTCTGCATGATGTCCATGATCATGCGGCACGTGGCGGAGCAGCCATCGGGAGTGGAGTGGATGGTGATCGGCTTCTCCGCCGCTCCTGCGTTCTCCTTACGATGGATGTCCACCCTATCAGAGATCAGACAAAGCTTCATGAAGAGATCAGAGATCAGACAAAGCTTCATGAAGAGATCAGAGATCAGACAAAGCTTCATGAAGAGATCAGAGATCAGACAAAGCTTCATGAAGAGATCAGAGATCAGACAAAGCTTCATGAAAAGATCAGAGATCAGACAAAGCTTCATGAAGAGATCAGAGATCAGAGATCAGACAAAGCTTCATTAAAAGATCAGAGATCAGACAAAGCTTCATGAAGAGATCAGAGATCAGACAAAGCTTCATGAAGAGATCAGAGATCAGAGATCAGACAAAGCTTCGTGAAGAGATCAGAGATCAGACAAAGCTTCATGAAGAGATCAGAGATCAGACAAAGCTTCATGAAAAGATCAGAGATCAGAGATCAGACAAAGCTTCATGAAGAGATCAGAGATCAGACAAAGCTTCATGAAGAGATCAGAGATCAGACAAAGCTTCATGAAGAGATCAGAGATCAGACAAAGCTTCATGAAGAGATCAGAGATCAGACAAAGCTTCATGAAGAGATCAGAGATCAGACAAAGCTTCGTGAAGAGATCAGAGATCAGACAAAGCTTCATGAAGAACACAAGCATGTGTTTAAAATCAGTGTGAGATCATGCTTACAGCCACATTTGATGAAGAAATGAGACATATTTACAGGATATTTAGCGTGCAAAATATATGATCTTAGCAATGAATATTATATATTACATAAAATAGGTATTTCATTGAAGCAATTCTATGTTCATTACCATTTAAGCCAATATTTTTCAATTAGCATTTTTATTCAGCACGGATGCATTAAAAGTGACAGTAAAGACATTTATAATGTTATAAAATAAATGCTGCTTTGCTCTTTCGGTTATCAAAGAATCCTGAAAAAAATGAATCACTGTTTCCACAAAAATATTAAGCAGCAGCACTACTAAGTTCAATACTGATATTATAATTAATAATGCTTCTTGTGTTATCATGTGACACGGAGGATGGATATAATGATAAAATGCAGCTTTCCCATCACAGGAATACATTTTATTTTAATATTTTAAAATATATTAAAATCGAAAAAGGTATATATGGCAATATTATTGTTTTTATTGTATTTTTTATTAAATAATTGCAGCCTTGATTAACATAAGACTTCTTTCAAAAACCATACGATTAAATGTAACATTAGTTAATAAGTGAACTAATGAACCAGCAGAGAGCAATATATATTTACAGAATATATTAACCTTTGTTAATATTATATTCACTTCACTATTAACAGATACAGCTTTTGATCTTAAACTGTATTAGTAAAAGTTTCTCTTTAAAACTAAGATAAACGCTGCAGAAGTATTCCTTCATCTTAAATAATGTAGTTAACAAATTAAACATTATTGTAAATGTGTAAAAAAATCTTACCAAGCACAAAGTTTTCACATTTGGCATTAATACATTTATCATGCAGTTAATTATATAGGTAACACTTTAGTATAGGGACCAATTCTCACTATGAACTAGTTGATTATTAGCATGTCTATTATTAGCATATGTAACCCCCGCCCCGGTCACACCGAGCGGGTCTCGAACCCGGGATGCCGACGCTGGAGGCGGGCGCCAAGGAGGCTAAAGGCTACAGCCTCTAGCGTCAGTCGCTAGAGCGCCTCTTTTGAGGTCAGGGAGTGAGGTTTACACACAGCCCTTACTGGCATACAGCCGTTACACTCACCCCTAAACCTCACTCCCATCCGGTCACGGCACCAATATAACCCCCGGTCCGCACCATCACACGAGTGGGTCTCGAACCCAGGCTACAGCCTCTGGCGTCAGTCGCCAAAGGCCTCTTTTGAGGTCAGGAGAGTGAGGTTTACACACCGCCCTTACTGGCATACACATCTGTTACACATACTTATAAAGCACTCTGCATGACCTTATATATATAACAACTACCTAACTAACTATTAATAAGCAGCAAATGAGTTTAGTATTGAGGCAAAAGTCGTAGTTAATGGTTTGTTAATAGTGAGAACACACATCTCCCGCTCTCACTCACTTAGACTGGGTCTGTTTGGTGATGTTCTTGATTGTGAGCCCCTCCTTGCCAATGATGGCTCCCACGAACTGCGTGGGCACGAGCATGCGCAGCGGGAAGTCTGGCTGTTTCTGTCGGGGCCCCAGGGAGCCTGCAGAGGTCCCGGGCTGGGAGTCCTGTTCCCGTGAGGTCCTTCCACCCCGACGATTCCGGGTCGCAGCCAGAGGCGGAGCAGCGTCCATATCCAAAATATAAGACACGTTAAAGGAGTAATCCTCAAAGGTCTGTCCTGTTAGCTTCTCTAGCGCTCTGAAGACACAGACGGGACAGTTATCAGAGGAATACAGATGCTGAGTTTTCTTCTGCTCGTTATCTTAAACTATTACTGTGTATTAGCAGTGACAGTTAAAACCGTTAGAAATCATGGACGATGAAGAAAACTTGCTCTGAATATAATGGGACTGATTTATTGAAACATTTTGGGATAACATTTTTCAGGGGGAAAAATTAATTCTGATTTATATTATTAATGTGAGAAAAATTTAATTAGTTACTTATAGCTACTTAAATAACGATAATGTTTTCACATGTTTAAGTTTAGTAACAGTACACTATTTTATGCAAGTGTTATAATAATATTATTTATTAACTATTATAGTATTTATAATATTTTGACATAGCTTTTTTGTATATTACGTTTTCATTTTAATCTTAGCTTAAGTTTGTTATTTTGCTTCTTTTTTTATTAGTTTAAATATTGCTATTTAGCTTTAATTACTTTTTAAGTTTAAGTTTTGCATTTAATATGTACAGTGCATTTAATTTTAAATCAGTTTAATTACTTTTTAAGTTTGCATCTAATATGTACAGTGCATTTAATTTTAAATCAGTTTAATTACTTTTTAAGTTTGCATCTAATATGTACAGTGCATTTAATTTTAAATCAGTGTAATTACTTTTTAAGTTTAAGTTTTGCATTTAATATGTACAGTGCATTTAATTTTAAATCAGTTTAATTACTTTTTAAGTTTAAGTTTTGCATTTAATATGTACAGTGCATTTAATTTTAAATCAGTTTAATTACTTTTTAAGTTTAAGTTTTGCATTTAATATGTACAGTGCATTTAATTTTAAATCAGTTTTAGTTCAACTAATGAAAAAAAGAGCTTTATACTATAATTGTAATGAAAAAAATATACATTAGTTGAACTTAATGTCCGTATATGATTTTGGTCATACGGTCCATCGCTAAAAAACCTTTGATTCTTACATTTTAGCCTCTTCTTTAGTTGAATACGTCACATTCACCACTGCTGTTTCTGCATCAGTGTTAACTGCAAATACAGAGAGAGAAAACATGAGTTAGAAAAAGGGAGCTCGATCATATTCATAAATGTGAGACTGCATGCTTCGGTATTATGTGCATACAGACAAACAAATGCAGTTTTACACGAGTGCTGTGAAGAGCCACTTGTGTCTGCATATAAACTAAGCATTACTGTGTCATGTCCAGATGTGTACTTCACCAGACAAGCACAAAACAACCCTGCCGTCCGTAGATCAAAGCCCCGTGTATCATCTAAATACACGCGCATGAGGGAAAGACCTCCACGTGAAGAGTTCGTGCAGTGAACAGCTAATAACAGCACCTGCGTACAGATCCGGATCGCTACAGCTCAAGCTGTATTATATTCTCTGAAGAGTGTGACATGGGGCTAAATGAAGGTTGTGCCACATTACAAGAATTCCTCTTGGGTCATTTGAATAATTACAGACAGAAGCCACTGCAGAGATAACGCGCATGGCATTTTTAAAGGGAAAGCCTGTCTTTTCATTGATTAGATGGAGTTGTGTGCCTAGAGGACCAGACGGTCTGTCTGGAAGAACAGTGAGATGCTGGGCAGAAATCCAGAGCTTCACACATGAAGAAAACCACAAAGCCTGGCTGTAAGACAGCTCAAGCGATCAATCTCAGAACCGATGAGAGTCACCAATGAAGACACATCACACAATAAGCGCTGAGAAAGAAGTAGTCATGCCGACACGATCATATTTATTTCATAAGATGCAACGCACAAGTAACACAACAACACTATTTGGTAGAGATCGACCGATATATCGGTTTACCGATATTTTTCCCGATATTTAAGCATTTTACCATAATCGGATAACCGATATTGTGTTTTTTTTTTTTTTTTTTTTTACATACACAATTATACAGAGTATAACCAGCAGTGAAATGTGTTCTCTGTATTTGACCCATCCAAGTGCACACACCTGGAGCAGTGGACACACACACACACACACTCCTGGAGCAGTGGACACACACACACACACTGTTCACTCAGGAGAAGCTCCAGCACGGCCACCGCATGTAACTTTATACAAGATTCACTCGTTTGAAACACACTAAATTATATTAACATTTACTATAGAACCATTATTTCACCAATAAACATCTAAATAAATACATCTCTATCTAAATTAATGATTTATTATCTCCACAAGCGATCAGTTTGAGTATAGTTCTGTGTAAATAGATAAACCGCTGTCAGCAGTTTTCATAATTTAGACAAAAACATTTTAATAATTCTGATAAAACAGTTAAGAAATGTAATAAAATACGATGTTTTGTTTGTTATAGCTTATTTAATATTCCAGAGAATATTATTCAGTGAATTATTCTTCACTCTTTAGTCTATTAAACAGATTATAAACCTAAAACTGGAGTTTAAAATGAAGTTTATATGACTTCTGTCCTTTATTTTCTCCATTTGAAAACATTAGACATTATTTTGCTTATTGTTAATATCAGTGTTGCTGATGATGCTTTTTATAAATAAAAATTGTATTGTTGTAATTTGAAGATTACATTTTAGATGAAACTTAATGTTCAACAGTTGTTTGTTGTTGTTAAGACGACTGAAAGAGAAGAATGGACTTCACTCAGTTATTATGTACTTTATAACAGTAGATAAATATCGGTTCTGCGTATCGGTTATCGGTACATAAACGTACAAATAATCGGTATCGGTTATAAAAAATCAATATCGGTCGATCACTACTATGGATACGATTTGTTTTCTAAATGATGCTGGAGTTATAATTATTATTGATGTCATCCGTTCTGAGTATGAATTCTGTAGTTTTTGAGACAGTAGGCTATGTTTCCATCACCCAGTTTTTATGCACATTCTGACATATCGCATCAAAAACGAGTGATGGAAACGCCACATTTATGCATTTTCAAAAAGGTTTTTACGCTCACTTGAGGTGGTTTTTGACTTGCAAAAAAGGTTGATGCAAATAATGGGAGATGGAAAAAAAGTGTGGCTTTGCACAATGGGATAACTTCCCTAACCAGTGGACCGATCTCGTTCAATAGCATCTGAAATATTGTTATGGCTATTTTTGAAATGCCTGAGCAAAGTTCCCAAACAGCAGGCACCCAGCTCCGAAAGCAATGACGCATGACTACTAAGTCATTTATATATATATGAACATTATTATATTCAGAGGCTTCTCCTAGTTTTCTTAGTGATTTATAGTCTTAGTTTATCAGAAAGGGACAATTTTGTTGTCTTGGACTCGTTGGATGGACACGGTACTTATTTGTAAGTGTTTTTATGCATTATTACAACTTTGGATGGAAACCCGGCTAATGATATGATATCATTTTAAAATATAATTTGTCATCATAATGAAGAAAAGCTCATTAAAGAAACTTTCAAACAATTATTAAAAATAAAAACTTAACTAGTAATTATTTCATTCATTAAATTAATTGTAAGTACTCCAGCAGAGTATTTTATTTTATATATATTATACATTATTTATAATAAAAATTACTGCATATAATTATGACACATTATCTAATAATTAAAACATTTCATCAAGGTTAATTAAGCTGCATCTCCACCAGAACTAGTGATTCAAATAAACAATTAATAAACAAAATCATTATTGTTAAATTTGAATTGATTGTTAAACCACATAACTGGTCTTGGAAATCGCAAAAAATACAAATTAAACTATATGAAACCAACTTAAATACAAGTAGTACATTTCTAGGAACTCTGCACAAGATTATTTAAATGTTATTGTTGACTCATTCACGCTCTGGATATCACTGACACGTCATTAAGATGAGCGTCTTTGAATGCGTTTACACTGGCACAAACAAACTCACATCTGACAGATCGGAATCTGTTGCACACGTAAACACCAAAACCAGAGCGAGATACGATTTTTTCACATCCGATCTGAGACACTTCCAAATGTGGAAATTGATTCGGATACGAATCTGATATCTGGACCTCAGATCTACGCCTGAACACACACATCCGATTCTCCACAGAACTCCCGATCGAGGGCCACACTTTTGCTCATAAAGATTTTTATGTGATTTAACGCATTTTATTGAGATGGAAACTTTTGATAGGTAAGAAGTTGCATATTCAGGAGCGGGTTTTCAGGCCCTTCCCTGTGAATTTTGGAAATACAACCGCTAAAAGCTACATTACATTTCTCAGCAATGAGGTGATAACTTAGCAGCTTTTGTAATTAAACCGCCAAGCTCTCTCTCTCCCTCGCTCTCTCTCTCTCTCTCTCTCTCTCTCTCTCTCTCCCCTCTCTCTCTCTCTCTCTCTCTCCGCTCTCTCTCTCTCTCTCTCTCTCTCTCTCCTCTCTCTCTCTCTCTCTCTCTCTCTCCTCTCTCTCTCTCTCTCTCTCTCTCTCTCTCTCTCTCTCTCTCTCTCTCTCTCTCTCTCTCTCTCGTTAATTCATTCGAATTAATTTCAATAAATATCGTATTTAATTCACTAAACGAGCAGTAGATAAAATAGTCTAATAAATTAAAATTACCGTTATTTTCCGGTCTTTATCCATTCAGTCAGATTTTGTGCTGAAAAACATACATGTTTGACTATTTTACATTAATAATTTTAATAATTTTAATAGCACGGCTATTTAAAACCCGAGGGTCTACCATGTGCATAAAGCGATCACTGCAGACAATCCTTTTGGGCGGGAATTCATGTAAACATAGATATCGTATACCAGTCGTGTCTATAATGAATGTAAACAAACGGGACAAAAAATCATATATGGTCAAAAGATTGGATTTATGCATTAAGACTTGCAGTGTAAACACAGCCTTTGTCTGGATTACGAACAGCTGTTTGGGTCTGATATCAGACAGCTCATCAAGCACCACTGTAACATTCATTTAACAACACTATTAGTCACTAAACACTACACAAGTAGTCGCAGGAGATGCATGTTAATATCAGATATA